>JAULBM010069229.1:0-10115 GCA_032357055.1 Geukensia granosissima | reverse complement strand
ACTTACACAGTGATGTCTACATTGAAATACAAAGTTGACAGAACTTATAATAGACAAGCCATACAATGTGTGGTCAGCAATTTAGCTACTATAACTCCTATCAAAAGAACTACGGTGATTGATGTCAAATGTGAGTAAAAAATAAAGATTAAATTATTTTCAAATTTGTGCCCAAAAAATCCAATCAAACAAATTTTCAGATCTGAGATATTTAAGAAATAGCTCGAATTCAGAGATTTCTCCTAAAATTCTATTCTCGCCATCAAGAATTGGTTGATCCATATGGTATCAGTGTATCTCAACCAGTAATGGACATGTTAGCGGTAATACAACAAGAAGTTGACTTCTTTTTGGATTGACGTTAACCCGGATTAAAGTTTAATAATTCCACGACGCGTGTTGCGCGCATGACAAAGGGTGATAACCCTTCTAGAGCACCCGATCCCACTCCTGGTTTGTAAAGAAGTACGTGTATTCCAAGCCTTGGTTCCTTTTGTTTTCGTTTCATCTTTAAGTTTGTATCAAATTTGTCTTGTCTCTTTGAACTATTCTTTCTAAATGCTCATTTGTCAATCTCCAAATGCCTGCCCGTAGCATGTACTCACATTTGTGATGTACCAATTGGTCTATCAAACCCTAATAGAAACATTTCACAGAGATATCTATGAAGCAATTTTTTTTATTTAGAGATATCTATTGATGATGGAAAAGGTTAGACTGGAAAACCAAAAGTGTCTTTAGCGAACCGTGAAAATAGGAATGTAATTTATTACGTATTCGTATTCACCATCATTTAAAGCTTGACTTTTGTGTTTATATGTTCTTACACATCTAGTAACGAGGCTTAACAAATGGCAAACATTGCTGACATTTTTGGTCATGCGTTTAATAATTTAAGCGAACTCCAAAACACTTTTGCCGACTTATTTCCAACTTAAACAAGTTTTATTTTGTCGTGATTATCCAGTTCTTTAAGAATATTGCAGCAGCTCGTTATATAAGTTTATACGCACATAATGAATTGTTTCGTAATAGATGCACCAGATATAAGAGTACAAAACAAAATTTATGAAGAAACGAAGACAGTCAGAACAGTAGAGTGTCTCTTAGATGGTAATCCGTCTACATACGCGTTTGATAAATGGCAACATAGGTCTATGTATGGAGAATTGATAAGAGAATTAGATGGTTATACTACACTTATATTACCCAATATTCCTGAAGAAAGCCGGTATCAAGATTCAGGGGAATACGTATGCATTGCTGGTAATGGTATTGTCGGGAATAACGGAGAAATAAAGCAAAGGGGGTCTGGCTATTTAGTAAGTAATGGTATGTATCCAATATTTTTTTAAGAATAGGTATACATAATTTGAACGTTGTCTATTATATTTTTTCTAAGCAAATCCTTGCTTTCTTCAGGATCACTTGCTTGATATTATGGGTGTTTTCGTCTCTTCTCTTCTCGTGTCTTTTTTTAGAACATTATGAATCAGGATCCATCAGCGGACTTTTAAGAAAGCTTGTGCATATTTAATCCTTAGAAATCAAAGGACGATATTTGCGAGGTCATAGGTTAAACGTCTAGGCGGCAAATTGAATTTTTTATACGGTGAGTGGAAGTCACGCTTTGTGTTCTTCTTGTGTAAACACATATCAACACAAAAAAAAAACTAATGTTTATAGTTAACCGAAAACAAATATATACTTTTCAATTGCAGCACCGCCAGTTTTTACAACTGATAACAGCCTTAGACAGTATGGATTACTTGACAAAAATACTCAGATATACATTAATGTGTATAGTGTGCCAATATATAGTATGATACGGTGGTTTCGTGAAAAAACTGAATTGTTACCAAACTGTAAATATACTTTATCAGACGGGCCTGCTACTGTTAAAGACATATTCCATGGTAAGAAGATTAAACTTGATGGATATCGAGCTTTACTGAATATCAGTGGATTGACACACGAAGACTTCACTAATTACACAGTCCGGTTATCTTCTGGAAGCATGTTTGTTGAACATACTATCGTTTTGGCACCATTAAGTACGTATTGAAATAGGACAGATAAATATAGGAATATTAATATATTAAAGCTGGATATAAAAAATATCGTTAGGTGATACATAAATTTGTGGTGAGTGAGCTTAGCCTTGCCCAATGCTTCAAATTCAGGCGAGCAAGGTGATACTTTACGATATCTGAGCGTTAAAATTTCCGTTAACTAATTGATCAGCTTTCGTGTTAAAATCAAGTTTTAAAAAATTATGCATGGTTTAGCTAATAAGTAACGTATATTACATTTGATTTGACATTCATCCCTGGATAGTCTTTTTGGTTATTAGTACGCTGCAAAAAAAGTTTTTTTCCTAAACTGGCATTTACGAATACACGGCGCTCAGATTTCCTATTAACTTATCATCTTGAATGCATCACTTAGGTCCTATTTGTCAAATATATTAAGTATTATATCCATAGAAAAATGCTTGTCAACGATGGTATTCAAGGCACCACAAATATATCATCAACGTCATTTATGTAAAGAGACCTAGCTACATGTAGCTTTATATAAAGAGTTAATTTGGAAATATATATCGAAGACGACTTTGTTACCGCTTTCATAGGTTTTTGGTTTACAGTCCAGTTTAGAATACCCATGCGAAAGATCAAAAGTGCAAAGTCCAATGAGACAAGACAAATTTTAAAACAAACCAAAAGATAAAACGTAAAAAAGGAACAAAATCTTGGAATCCACAAACTTCTTAACAAAACAGGAGTGAGATCCGGTGTTCCGGTATGGTAAGCCTCCCTTGTCCTGCGCGGAACACGTCGGGGAATCCTAAATCTCAAACCGGTAAAAGTACTCCAAGCAGTACATATCAATTTTTCTTATGTTCCTCGAAATTCATAAAAACAAGTCTAGCTCATATTTAGCTTTATCGAAAAATTACCGAATGAAAAGTCATGATGCCAAACATGCTTTAAACTACTGGAACAAACTGTTGAGGGGAATTCCTTGATAGTTCCTGCTCTCCATTGATACATTCTCTTGAGTATACACGCTTTTCTAACACAAATTTTACAGAAATGCTCAGCAAGTTGATATAGGCGTCGGAAGTATCTTTAATCTCATATTTATAAAATTTTTTCATGCTAACGTGACATTTTAGTATTTTTGATAAGAGAAAGTGAAATAAACCATGTGATGAAACACAGTGACTGCAAATTTACAGATAAATACCAGGTTGACAAAACATAACAAAAAACACACACAGCAAACTTAAAAAGGACGTTGGGCAACACCATAAAAAATGGGGTGAACTCAGGTAGTCCGAAAGGTTCAGCAGTTTCTCCCTCTTAAAGCAATCCGCTTTATTTCCCTTTCTGAAATTTGACAAATGCCAGTGAAGGGCAATTGCAAGACACTTATTCTTTTTGCGTAGCTCTAGATTAAAAAGAAAGCAAGGGATGTTTTTTTTTCAAAATAAATGTAATTTAGATTATGTATATTAACAATTAAACTCACCTACCAACATGTGTAATATTGGTGGTTTTCTCACATTATATTTATATTGAAATACGCTTCATCAAGGGAGAGATCTCATATGAAAACATTTTGGGTGAATCATGGGTTCAGAAATTTATGTCTTATTTACATTATTCCAAAAGGGATACGGTTAAATAATTATTAACAATCATTGAGGGGAGGAAGTCTCAACGATCAAATATTTAGTGAAGGTAACATGTCAAGCTCCTGTTGTACATTGTAGTTCTTTGAACGGAATAGATTTGTTTAATATTTCACAACAACGTCCGCCATGGCCATGGTCATCGCAAATACACACGTCCGTACGTTTTCGTTGCTTCAATCGATTATCTTTTACCCTGTCTACAAAAACCACTTAGAATCCATCACATTCGTGCTAGACTTTATTCTTTACGACTCTGCAGTCATAATAGACTCTGTATAAACTACACGCTATTATAATGGATACTACACAGCACGGAATATTAAGGGTAGTTTGTACATCTAAAGGGAATGATATCCAATATCATTTTTAAAGGAGATTTTTGCAAACAAGGGTCTGAATGTCAATAACACTAGCAATATTCTCCACCATAAAACCGTTTAAATTCAATTAATTGGAAACAAAACTTCAAGCTCGTGATGGACTCAGTGGAGGACTATGCTAGGCAATGGGCGAAGCGAGAAAAGGTAGAGGTTGACACCCTTTCTGAATTGTTCAAGACTGTCAAATCATTAATTCAGATTCGGATTAAAAAATTACAAGTGTCGATGAGCACTAAAACTCCTTCAGTTTTCAAGGACTCTGCTGTCTTGAGGGACTTGTCCGCCATCCATGACAATTTGGTGTTGTTCCAGCCGATAAAGCCTTAAACAAAATTGTATTTGTAAATAAAAACACTTCCTTGATTGCTTAAAAAAGAGCTTGATATCAACGAAACGTCTGGTAACCCGACATATACACATACTACAATTTCTAAAGAGGAGAGCCTTGTTAATCGCATGTCGGTTCTTTCTTTATTTGGTATTGCCACCAAAGAAGATGAGTCGGATCTGGCTTCTTTATTCGAAAACTGCACAAATGTCCTTATAAAGAAAGATATTTAGCGGGTTCCTCCAGATGCTCCACCATGCCTCTTTATTAATTACTTATAACTATACTGTCGACAGGCAAGGAAGGCCTTCGAAAGTACTGTGATGAAGCGTACTCCAGTAGCGGTGTTAATCAAATGTGGATATTAAAAAACTCGAAAGATCTGCTTCAATACCTCCTGTTTTTTTAAAATTTTGTACAAGTATTCAATCTTTTGAATTTTCTACTTTTTATACCACGATTCCACATTCACAATTTAACGACCGTCTTAAGAAATCGACTCATCAGGGTTTTGTTAAACAAAATGGAAATCCAAGACATAAACATTTATCTTTAGATTAAAAGTGTCTTAATTTGTTAGAGAACACACCGCTTGTGCTAATATATACACTGAACGTTATATTGTCAAAATGCTGGACGTTCTGATTGACAATATTTTTGTAGAATTTGGTTGCCGAGTTTTTCAACAAACAGTTGGTATTCCAATGGGCACAAATTGTGCGACCTTCTAGCCGACTTGTTTTTGTACTCGTATGAAGCAGAATTCATTCAGGGACTCCTGCTAAATAAAAAAAATAAATTGGCTAGATCGTTTAACTTTACTTTTCACTTTAACGATGATGTTTTGTCATTGAATAATCATACGTTCAATGAACATCTAGACCAAATATATCCCAGCAAACTACAAATTAAGGAGACCACATACACAAAACAAAATCTGCCTCATACCTAGATTTATTCCTCGAAATTGACCAAGAGTGAAAACTTGTTTCTAAGATCTTCGACAAACGGGATGACTTCAATTTTCCTATTGTAAACGTCACATATTTATGTGGCAATATTCCTTCTTCCCCTGCCTACGGGGTTTACGTGTCACAGTTGATTCGATACTGTCGTGCCTGTTCCAAGTATAAGGATTTTCTGAAGAGAGCATTGATTTTGTCGCATAAATTACTACAACAAGGATACATACAATCAAGTTTGCAGTCGTCCCTCCTAAAATTTTATGGTCGCCATTATGAATTGGTTGTTCCATTTGGTGGTATCAGAGTATCTAAGCTAGTTATGGACCTTTGGATTATGCACTTTTGAAATTAGAATGTATGTAGCCAACCAGTACAATAAAAGTAAATATACAGATATAGCAGAAAGCTACACGAAACTTGGAGGTATTTTATTTATGAAGTACTTTAATTTTATATGAAATGTCAATTAAACATGTTTAAATGAGAGAAACGCTAACCAAAATATAATTTTATGAACACTAATACTTGCCTCATTGCTGTATTTCTACCTTATGTAAAATGCTCGTACTTATTAGATCGAGAATTCTGATATTTGTCACAAATTCAGCGTTGATCGGAATTATTGGGGTAACCACACAGACTCATTCATTAAAACATTTAAACGATTTTGAACATTTGGTAGAATTAATGTCGTGTCGGGATCGGCTAATCTTTCGTCCCTCAACTCCATATTTTCGCAGATAGTCCGCCAAAACAGGACACATTTTTTTTCGAAATTGAAAAATTAAAAGGTAACAAGAAACTGGTAAGCTGCTTAAAGTTCAAAAAGTCTCTAAATTGTATTTAAGAAGCCGGCATCCCAATCTGAACGATTTTTAAAATGAGGGACAGCAATGAAGTTGTGTTTTCTGGAATTTGCATTTTAATCATTAATGTTTTCACAAGTAGATTAACCGTAATTTTATTCAGTATTATGTGCAGTTTGTTAATCTCAACAAATAAATATTTTTTAAAAAGTATACTGATTTAAAACATATACGATTTCAAAAGATGTAATCCTTTTTTTTTAGATATTCAGACATCTATTGCCCCTATAGTCGGAGGCTTAGCTGGGGGATTTACTGTGATTGTCATTTTGTCAGTTTCTCTGATTCTGATCTGCAGAAATCTTCGAGGTAACTATTATTTTTTTTAAATAAAATTTACTTCTTTTTAAATTCAATGCCGATATTGTTATCCAATAATGTTGATTTAAACAAACCTCTATACATCTTGTTGATACATGTTCAGTTCAAAATATTTTATTTGCCAAATATAGGAAATGGGGATTGGGCACAAGTTGTTACAACATTAATTATAATGATGCGTTTGGTGTCATCTCGTGTTTCTTCACTGGAAATTGCAGCCTGAGCATGAGTTCAGAAATTACGTGCATTCTTACAAAACATATCTTTATTTTACATGTGTTTTGTTAAGTACTATATTTGTTGTTGAAGTACTCTCTAATTTTGTTTTAAAATAGCTGAACTCTTGAATGATTTTACAGCATGTCTTTTACAGTCTTTGCTTATTTTGATTTTGCATTTGTCTTCGATACTGGTACCAGCATGGTTGATTCCATTCACGGGTACCTTTCCTAAGTTTTTAAGTCAAGGTCATTGATTGGTCTTTGTTGATTTTTGTATTTATATGTTTAACAATGAGGCAATATTTGATTAATTTTACAACACTGCGCTGAATATTAAACCTGGATTACCACAAATTCTACAAACCAAGATTGAGTTCAGGTGCTCTGTAACTGTAAATCACCGTTTACAACAAAACCTATAGGCACGGCACTAGGAAGATATCTTTTTCATTTATTAATGGATATTTTGTACCGATCAAAGATCTTGATGCCTACTAACTTATTATTGGGGTGATGTCTTTCCACGGGAAATCCTTCGTTTTTTAGCTTTTTTTCGGTAGAAAACCTCTTTCAATAAAATTCTGATAGGAAGCAAAATCCCTTGGGTAGTCTTTAAACTAAAAAAAAATTACTGTGTTTGCAGGTGAAGCTTTAATGTTTTATCAGATTAAGGGAAGGTATAAAAATATGATATCATATCTCTTGTCGCTAAGACTTGTTCTCATCCAACACAAAACACAGGAAGTCTGAGATCCAATGTAGCAAAAGATGTACTTTAATTCCAATTAATCAAAAAAGGAAAACAATATGGTATGGACTCTGGTTCATTGCTGAATGCCGGAATGGGACCTGTAGATAAAATATTGCATTGGTACCGGGTCAGATTTTCTTGTCTTGTGATCTACACGTATCATATTTATATAAAAATGAAAAGATATGAGGTAAATCTCAGAGAGTCTGCACCCCAACACAAGAAAAAAGAGTGAATTTACAACAAGGATTTTTGCATTAGAATAGGTCAATTGTCGTGTTTTATGTATAGTTTTACATGTTGTATTTCGGGGTCTTTTACAGCTTCCGTTATGGTATGGACTCTCATTGTTGAAGGCCATAATAGGACCTGTAAAAGGTTAAATTCTACTTGCAATTTGTTTGTGGCTGTCTCCTGGACAATCATGCCACATCCCCTATTTTCATAAATCAAGCAGAAGGGAAAAATAATACGTTTCAAAGCAGAATTGAAACAAGTGAAGCATATTTTTGAAAACATTATTAGATATAGATAAATTTCTTGTTAGACAAGTCCGATATTTGACCTGATGAAAACCGTAGGGGGCATCTGGTATTTAAGAAGGATAATCGACCCAGTGGTTTCAAAATACGTATACCAGTATTTAAAAATTTAGTAAGATTAAACATTTCAAGGAGTAGTAGTATAACATAGAGGGTGCAAACTAGTGAAAGAAAACAAAAACAAACAAGTCCAAAAGTATAATCCAACGGTAGGGGCAACTATTAGGTGTAGTACGTTTTGAAGACTTACCGTATAGTCAGTGCTTGAGAATTCAATCAAACGCATCATGTTTCTGTAAAAACATTATGAAATTTCATGCCAGACATATCCAACAATAAGGCTGGTGAATACCGACTGGACCTCTGGTCCACTAGCAGTGGTTTCGAAATACAAATTTTCCTATTTTTAATAACTATATAAATGAATATTGATATGCTCTATATGATCTTTTCAAGAAAAAACCTCTCATCAGTACCATTAGAACCAAAATATAGGAAGAATGAGATTTAAACTAGCAAAAAGAGTACTAAAAGAAAATAAATCGAAATAGAAATCCAAATTAAGTGATAGGGTACCTTTAACGTTTCTAAGCATTTTGGTATTTGCAGTGCTTTACAATTAGAATTGAAACAAATTTAGCCAATTTCTGTAAAGCATTATTATTGGAATTTAATGTCCGACAATTTCTATAACCAGGATAGTGAATATTTTCGGAGAAATCTGGTCCATCCTCAGAGGCATCGATACGGTGGTTTTAAAACACAGGTTGAGAAATGTTTGACGAATATGGTGACCTGTAGAAGTTAAAATCCGACTGGTATTTGGTGGATGGCTGTATCATGGACAATCATGCCACATCTCCTATATTTTTTGTATATGTTATGATATGTTTACATTTTAAAGATTAACCCCTGATCAGTAGCTTGAGAACCAAAACAAAGGACGTCCGAGATCCAAACTATTAAGTCGTACTCAAATAAAAAATCGAAATGGAAAGCCAAATCCAGAGTTGGGGACAACTACTGGGTTCAACAAATTTCTAAGGCTTTCCGTTTTTCAGTGCTTTAGATTTTAAACAAATGCAATTCATTTATCCATATATTTGCCATGGTTTCTAAGAAATGGAAATATTGATATCCTGTATGTTCATTTACATGATTTAGGGAAAGTGTCCTGATTTATATTTCAGGTATAAAACAAAATTCGAACAACGTAAATTGGTGAGTAAATAAAGATTGACTCTCTTATATTAAGTCACAATATCAAATACTCGATATTAATGTGGCCCACAAAAGCAAGGAACGTTCGCCACAAATTTTTAACAATATCATACATGGCAACCTTACTTGAAAAAATATCAGAAACTGGGTCATAGAAATAAGCGGGGCTATTTTGTTGGCTGTGTATTTGATGTTCAGTTCGATAAACTTTGAAGAGATAGTTTACGAACAGGGTAAAATGCTTTCTTGATAATTCGTGAAATAAGTTAACAAACAAGATAATACCATTACTTAAAGCCTGATAAATAATAAGTTTGGGCGAACAATTATTGGTTTCCCTTAATGGTAGCCCTGTGCAAACAACTGCTTCAAACATTAATTGCGTTTGTCCGATATATTTAAAGTTTGTCCATTACATAGTGTATTCAGCCTTTAGAAACGAACAAAACTACAGGGTGTGTAACTTAGAAAACGTGTTTAATTCCGTTGTAGCCTTTCATGTATGTTTTTGTTGGTTTTTTTATTTACACACTAATAAACAAGCATATACACCCGCGACTTCTATGTAGTGTTTGCCACGAAATATTGGAATTTCACATTGCTGAAAGTTGTGTTGTGACCTCTAGATTTCCAGTTAAATCATTGTTTCATTGACACTCATTTCATTGCTTGTCTTATTCAAAGGTCTGAAAAGAAGTTTGAAAATACTTGTACTGATGATACAACTCCACATTACGACGAAGTGCAGAGCGAAGGTAAATATTGAACCTAGTTTGTTCATTTTTTCTATTTTGTTAAAGTGCCATTCGCTTACTGTGTC
>JAULBM010069218.1:0-10115 GCA_032357055.1 Geukensia granosissima | reverse complement strand
CACTCACATTTCGGTTCTATTGACAAGTGTTACGTAATGGAATTTCTAAATTTAACACTCACATTTCGGTTCTATTGACAAGTGTTACGTAATGGAATTTCTAAATTTAACACTCACATTTCGGTTCTATTGTGCTTTAACAACTTTAACAATCTCATTATCAACTTGTTATATTTTTTGTCTTTTTTATTGGTTTTTTGGTTATTAGGTTTTTGTGTGTAAAAATACGTTTGATGTCTGAGACAAACTTAATTCGGTTAAAGTTGCTTATACCACATCACTATAGAAAGGAACGAATCTTCTATTCTTACTGCTTTTCCTATATATGAAAATGAAAAGGTAAGCAAAGGGCTAAATGTCAGAGAGACGATACAAACAGAGGGAATTTACAAATCTAGTAAATTTATTAAGGAAAGTTTTCAGATCATTCAAAAAATCTGGCTGTTTATACAGAAAAGGACGAGGGTCGTTAAGGCCCATTTTTGGCCCATGAATTTGGCTAAGATTTGAATTCGCTCATACCTATCATTTTACATTTTTTGTATTGAATAATGTCTATAAAAAGAAAATCAAACAGAATTTTTAGTTTAATTAGTTCTGCAATGGTCACATGGAAAATGCTTCAAATGTGAAAATACTAAGAAATTTGTTAATTTATTAATTTAATATTTGATACTATTTTGTCGATTTTAATATAGATCACGCAAAAACATCACAACCAAGCTGCACAATTAAAGATCTATCAAGTACAAATGTTTGGTTTAAATATCTTCGTGATGTTTTTTTTGCGATCATATCTATTTTGAAAAAAATCCTAGAAAGTATTTTTACCTAAAATGTTACATTCTTGTCAAAATAGTCAAATATATCCTTTGGGGAAAAGTATACAAGAAAAAGTATGAATTATTGAAAGGCGATTATAAAACAGCATTTTATTGGGTCACAAAATCTAAAATTAAGGTCAAATATGGGGCTTAACTTTCCTACTCCTTTGTAAGCGATAAACCATATCATAATTTTATACAAATTGGATATCATCTGATAAGCTTACAGCAATCCTTCTTCTTGATTATATTTATGTACGATACTCGCTATATATATGTTATAACTAGGGTACTAATTGCGCTCCACTCATTGCAGATTTGTTTCAATCAAGGTTAAATGACAAAAACTCAAAACAAACCTTCAAAACTGGATTTGATTTATCAGTTTGTAACATCTTTAGATATCTGGATGATGTCTTATCTTAGTAAACCAAACTTTGTTTTGAAATCTGCCATGGAAAATTTTTCCACCGAGACTTGCTTAAAATAAATCATATACCAGTAATGTTCATACTCCCTTTTAGATTTGGATGTATCAATTGAACAAGGTTGTTTAATTACGAAAATGTATGATAAAAGGATAGATTTTTCCTTTCTCATAGTAAACTTTCCGTTTCTTGACGGAGATGTTCTTTTAGCCAATTTATGGTGTATACATTTTAAAACTTTTTCTATTAGCTCGTGTACACACAAACAAACACTCAAGTTTATGACTTCAACGACCGACACCTTCGCCTTACTGGTAGACATTTGCAGCAAAGATATAGATATCACAAACTTCTCCAGACTTTCACAAAAATTTGCTACAGTCAAAAAGGATTTAGTACAAAATGTGGCTGAAATGTTTTGCTACGAAATCGAATTTCGCATCCTTCTTTTAATGGTAATATTATATATTATATAAAGCATATAAATCAAAATCATTCGTTGAAACTAATTTTTCCTTCATATACAACGGCTTCGGGCAATAGAACACTTGAGCTGTTCCCAGTACCGAAAGAAAAATTTTCTGGTCTATAGCCTGACTATACATTAAATAACTGTTTTATTACCTAATAACAATTTTGGAATAATCAAATATTTAAGGGATTAAAAAGACAAGAATATAGTAATTAAACTGTATTTTTTAAACATTTAACAACAACAGTAATCAACAACAAATTCATGAGTTAAATGTTTTTTAATACTTTGAATTTACAAGCAGGATAAAGATACAGATCGAGGTTATAAATATTCCTGAGGCGTAATGGGCCAATCAGAAGCTTGCGGGCAATAGATTGCTTCAGCGGGCATTAGAATCGACGTTCTATTGCCCGATCTACGGAAAAAAGTAAACTTAGGGTTAAAACTAAATTATATTAAATAGATAAGTAATTCATATACTATTAGTAATAAAGAAAACTAATTCACATAATCTAAGGTTGTTGTCAGAACATTGATTTTTGTTTTATTTGATACAAATATTGACATTCTCATCACTAAGTTACACAGATACCAATGTAGTGGCATTGCTAACCATATTTGGTTTTTCCTCGTGTTTTTTGAAAATGTAATATTAAATATTCGGACGCAAAGTCATTCGTGTTTTTTGTCAAGTACTTTTATTTTTGTTAAGGAACTCTTTAATTGGTTTGGGACAATTTTGTATGATATTTCTTTACCGCTGTAATTTTTTAAATTTTGCCTCGATGTGGGAAGAATTTGTAACCAAAAATATGTTTACCTCCACCTATTGTATCATGTACCTGTACCGAATCAGGAGTCGAGGTCATTGATTGGTCTTTGTTTTTTGTATTTAGATGTAACATTAAGGCCGATATGCTTAATTTTAATTAATTTGGAGCGAGCAGGAGCTCGTCACAATGAGTGGGATTAAACTTTTGTCGAAGGACCTGCGGGTTGCTCTACATTCAACAATTTCTTCTGTTTCATACAGTGTTGGAGTGTGTTTTTCTTGACATTCACCTCGGTTTAAATTGTTTTCAAAAAAAAGGCGAAATAACTTTTGATTTTATTGAAAGTCAAGCACGATCGATAGCTCCCTATAATATTATTACTAAGAGATCCCACAATGCTAAATTGAGTAAATTAAATAATTAAAATTACTAGCTCCTTTTAAAGCTATAGAAATTGAACAAGAAAGCACTAGAATGTACCTCTAGTTAAGAGCTCCTCAAAAATCTGTTACGACAGCCGAGGATTGAAATTATAGTTAGTGTAGAAATTATTGTTGGGGTCATATCCGGATTAAAATAGAAGTAAATGAAATTTGCAAGGGGTAAAGAAGGAGTGTTTTTTTCATAAAAATAAAAATCTTAAGATTAAAATGTGACAAAATGGAAATTTTTATCAGCACTTACTTTTTTTTTACACGAACATTTGTAAGTACTGTAAGTCATCTTTATTTTTTAATGACATTTTTGAAAGTACTTAACTTTTCTACGTAATATTTGATTTCACGTCGTGTTTAGAGAATTAATGATATATCAACAGGAAGAATGTCTTGGGATATTTTTTATAACGCCGGGCATTTTGTAAAAAGGTGCCTCCCTCTTTTATGTATATACTTATGTATTTGTTGTTTGGCTACTTCTGTAGATAAATTGGAGTCTCCCCTATATTGAAACGGTTCATTATGAGATGATACTTTATATCATGTGAAGGTACAATTTATCATTATGTGGAGACATTTTGTCATTTTGTGGTGATATTTGGTCATTATGTGGCGATATTTTGTCATTATGTGGAGATATTTTCTCATTTTGTGGTGATATTTGGTCATTATGTGGTGATATTTTGTCATTTTGTGGTGACATTTTGTCATTTTGTCATTATGTTGTGATATTTTGTCATTATATGGTGATATTTTGTTATTATTGGATAAAAATTGTCATTGAGTGTTTTAATTAAATTTCTGTTAAATATTAGTTGCATATTACTTAAAGATTCGCAAAAACTATCAGAATTTTGGGATATAGGAATGTAACTGGCATCTTATTTTACATTTTTAGTAGAGAATTTAAATTTAGCTGTGCATTTTGTAATATGATTTCGGGCCGCAGTCCAAACAAGGGGCTACCAATATGTCCAGTTCTTATTTCAGACATTTGACCCAACTCCGGATTGTTTTAATTTGTTATCATTTAGAGTGGTTAAAAACATGTATAGCATGTATATGTGCAATTATCTTCCAGAATATTATTCTACTCCAAAGTCCCAAACAAGTTGCCAAAAAAGGTACCGAAGTTTTACTTTAATTCTATTATGAGCGTTTGATTTTAATATTGTTATAGAGTAGTTGCATATAGAGTGGATATGTGTAATAAGCTTTAAGAATTTCCATTTTGGCTAAGAAGTCCAAACAAAGTGCCTCAGATTTTTAATTCTTACTTTAGGCAAGTGACGTAGACTCGTTTTATATATTTAGATTTTATTATTCTAATTCCGTTTAAGAGTACTAGTTTATAAGTCATAAAAGCTCTTTTTGAAGTTCTGATTTTGGTTTAGGGGTGCAAATAAGAGGCCTAAAAGGGTTGATTTCTCATTTCAGGCAGTTAACTTATCGACCTGTTTTCTTTGTTTTGCTTTTTTGTTTATCATTTAGCGATTCAGGGTCTTTCATCCACATATCACACCGTTGACGTTTCCAGCTTTTATATCTCTTTATAGATAGTCGGTTGTTTTGCGTTGGAGTATTTCCAGTTGCTCCCACACTTTTTAGTGTGATGTAATCCAAAATCCAAACAGGTGAGATTGTTTAGATCCAATTGCGTTTTGTGGTTATTGTCTTCTTGTTATCAACTCACTTTCGAAAAAAAATTCGGAGGGATTGAAACTCTTCATCCATGCTTGATTTTATGGTTTCAAATTCTGTTATTGATTGGTTGCTTATAGCAAGTAGATGCGCAATAAGCTTTCAAAATTTTATTTTAGTCAACAGGTCCAAACAAGGGAACCAAAAATGTAAAAGATCACTTCAGCCCTGTGACTTCAATGCCTTCAACGCTTTAGATTTAAGGGTTTTGTTTTAGAATGGTTGCATATGGACTATAAATGAGCAATAAATTTTCTGATTCTGGTTAAGTGGTCGGAGCAACGGGCCCAAAGGTGTCAAATATTATTCAGCAATATTGACTTGAACTCCTTCCTCAAACTTTTAAAGTTTTGATTTTCTTATAGAATGGTTTTACATATCCTGTAGATAAAGATTAAGCTATCTAAATTTTGATTTTAGAACAGGCAAAGGGGTCAAATTCTTATTTTAGGTATGTAACTTGAATCTCGGACTAAAGCTACTGATAAAAGTGTAGTCCTTCTAATGTAGCATATCAACATTCACAATATGTATTCAAAAATCGGTAAACCTGTTAAGAAATTAAATTTAGGTTCACAAGTATAAACATGAGGTCAAAAGATCTAATCATATGACAAACCTTTTTTATATCTGTCATATATTTCAAAGGGTGATGGCAATTACATTGTATAAATTTTAACAGGTTGCAATCAAATGTAAGAACACTTTTGCACTCTATAATAAGGGCATGTTCAGCGGAATATACCTCGCGGAGATTTTAATAAAATGACTTTTAATTTTAATAGAACACGGTTGCCTGAAGTCTTTTTACATAAGATTATGCGCAATAAGCTTCCAGAATTTTGAACTTTGTTCCCAATTAAGGGAACCAAAGGGGTTAAATTCTCATTGTAAGTCGCGCCACCTGAACTTGTTACATCTTTAGTTTTTAGTTAGAAAGGAAGCATGTGTCATGCAAATGTGCGTTAAGCTTTCAGTTTTTTTTATTTTGGTTTAGGAGTCAAAACAAGGAGTGAAAGGTCTGCTCCAAATGATTATTTATTAATTAATAATTATTATTTTGGTTTTTTTTCTGAAAAAAACATCTAGAGGCCATCATATATTTCAAAACACAGAAAACCAATTGCAATTACATGGAATAGTTTTAGTGCAACATATATTTCAATGGAATGTAAGAAATCTTCTTATTGTGAAATATTAATCTTGGACAACGGAATAAACCTTGCGGGTGCTGGGATTAACGTCGTTTTCGATAGACTTACATCTTGTTTACTGAATGGTGGGGTGAAATTCGTTGCCGTTTTCTGCATTTGTATCCTTTTTCTCCATAAATACCTCAACTTACGTTCGACTATATCTATTTGGTGATTCTGTTTTTTTTTAGTCGTTTGATTGTAATTTTTGTCCTGTACAAGCAGTCCCTTTTCTTACTGACGATGGAGGGCGGTCCTCTTCCCCGCATTACATGAATAAAGTTTATTTTGTCATGGTAACTAATAAATAATTTTGTACAGATCTTTCTGATTAATTTCTAAAAGGTTTCCCAATGCCGATTTCTAGCCCCTAGAGCCTCTTTAGACCCGAGTCAACTGTTTGTCCTGAAATCATAACGTTTGTTTGATAAATGTTTTCCTAGCTTTGATCCTTTTCCTTCGTGTCGTGTAGAGGTCCCGACAGTAATACCAAATTTTCGATTCAACGTCATAAGGTCCTTTATCCCACAATAGTGATTCCTACATTGATCAATGGTACTCGCTCACAATCGGTGTTGAGTTTTCAAATTTGTCGTTTGTGGTAACTGGGATTAGTCAATTTTATTCCAGAAAAATATCGTAGACTTTTTGGCTTGTGTACTCAAGTTTTAAACGATAGAGCGAGTTCATACTCCCTTCTGTAAATATTTTCATTGACCGTTCTAGAATGCACAAACTAGACAGATTCATAGTTTCGGTGCCAATTACCGGTATTTCCACATTAGCTGCTGTCTGTGACAAAAGATCAATATGAATATTAGTGTCCTGAGCCTTGGGGTTTAACTTCTATATATTGTTGAAAAAGAGTCGTGTCCTTGGATTGGGTTTTGAGGTTTTGTTTAATTATTTTTATTAGTAAACCAATAATAAATACAAATCTATATATATACATAATCCGATTTCTGATTACTGCCATCTTTGGTAGCAAATTGGTGTCATCCTGTTTTTCCCACTTTTAATTAAGGGTATAAATAAACAAATGTGATTATGTTGTGTTAGCAATTGTAGTCTATTTCTGAATTATAGTCTATATTTTACAAATGTCCCTTTGGTGGTCGGGCGCCTCCTGCTGCATACTGAATGATTGTGCATTCTGTAACCGCCTGTGTTTTCTGGAGTACCTCAATGATTTGGTAGATGTTTGGGTGTGCTCGTTGTACAAGTTTTTTCATCTTGTTGTGCCAGCCCTCCAGGTGGTTAGTGGTGCGGGGTCCCTCTGTTGCGTAGTGATTCCACCAGAAGCGATTACCTTCAACCCAAAACTCAGTGACATAGTCTGTAAAGGATGTTGTGTCTGGGGCGAGGGCGTTGAACCATACATCTTCTACTTGCTGTTGTGGTACTAAAGGCAAGACTGCAGCCCTTCGAACAAATCTGGTGATGTTGTCATTCTCTTTGTAGTAAGTTTGCAGACCACATTTCTGAGCTTTCCTCCATATGCACTGTGTAAAGTGGAAGAAGCAGCCTTTAACTGTTACCCCAGGGAAGACGATGTTTGCTGCAGTGTTTGGTGCGACCTCGTAATCAATTAATACTGTGTCAGGTTGAAATCTAAGCTGATGTTGCGCAACGTGTTTGATCTGGCTGAAGAAACGTGTATAAGTAGGTGTGTCTTTTCCTGCCAGTAAACCAAAAACAAGTGGAAACATGGAACCATCTACCATAGCATGAATTGTGTATAGTTGGTGGAATAAGGCTGGACATGAGTAAAAGGTACCATCACAGAAGATAGTTGATACAGTAGTAAGGTGTCGTAGACTGTCAAGAGTTGAGAAGATCAGCATACGTGGTAGGATGTTGTCTGATGGAAGAAGGAACTGTTCTCCAGCTGTTGTCAGGCACCATTTGTCTTGGAGGTCTATATCATCAGTCGACTTTGGTAAATTGGGTATGTTGAGGGATCGCTGATTGTATAGTGATGTCTTACAAGAGTAATATGTAGGTATGCTTTCAACTGTAAGATTAGTTTTGTGGTCCCATTCAGGAGTGCGCAGTCTTGCAAGTTCTTCCTCGTATATAGTGGGAATGGGTGTGACCTCTGATCTGGAATGTTCTTTCATTGTCTGAATCACCTTAGTTGCATTAATCTTAGGTTGGATGGCTACATGATTGTGTTGTTGGCCTTGTTTGACAAGATGACCCTCATGTGTATTGACAATTGATGGACATGTTGGAAGAGCACATCGCCAGTAGACCCTGTTGTTGTTGCGTCTGTTCTTCACAACATAACGATGACCTCCTAATAATAAGCTCTCTCTCCCAAACTTATTCTGTACAAACTCTAGTTCTTGAAGCTGTAAGTTTGCCATACTTGGTTTGAATGATGGTCAAGAAAGAGAAACCCCATATTTATCAAGATTTGGCTTTGTGAACAGAGTTCAAATTAAGCACATATTACAGCTTGCACAAGCTTTTGGCTTTAAGTAAACTAAAATCTTAGCTTGGATGCAGATAAATGTTTATAAATTAATAGAATTCAAATCATGTAAGTAATAAATTGCCACTTGGCACTTTTTAACAATTAATAAAGTATAAATTAAAAAAAATGAAAATTTTGTTAAATGGCAATTTCCGTATTTAAAACGAATATTTATAATGCTATTTATTTGAAAAAAATCTCAATTATTCGGAAAAAAAGTTTTATAAATTTTTAAAATACTACTCTTTTAAAAAGTTGTGCATTTTGATAACATTTGCCTTTACTTTTTTAACTTTTAGACTAATACATAAATAATTCATTTTTCACATTTTAAATATTTTAAAGATTTTTAAGGTTTTTATTTTTAAGTTAATTATAAATATATTAGAGAAATATATTTATTTAGTAATAAACATTTTAAACATATTTCATGTTATATTATGTACCTAACCTACATGTTCAGGTAAAACATTTCTAAAATATAGACTATAATTCAGAAATAGACTATAATTGCTAACACAACATAATCACCTTTGTTTATTTATACCTTTAATTAAAAGTGGGAGAAACAGGATGACACTGATAATTGAATTTATATTGCTGAAGCATAAAACGGAATTAAATGAAGTGTTAAAAAGACCCCAGGTATATATGGCATATGCAGTTGAACAATAGGATAATCCCCGTTTAAGAACATGGTTCTTCACAGTTAAGAGAGACAAAATCCTACTATTTCATTGGTCGAGAGCCATTCACTATGTTCTAAATGCAAAAAGAAGATACTTCCCTTATGAATGCTTTCAGTCACTGAAAGCAGGGTTAGGATGAGATTCCAGATGAAAAGACATCCAACCTCTTAACACCAGATGTCATCAAACGTAGTATGTCCGATGATTTAATACTGTATTGTCAATAAATGTGAGACATGACAAGATGAATGCAATGCCAAATTTATTAAAATTGTGTAATTTCAGTGTAGAATACCCATGTGAGAGATCAAAAGTGGATAGTCCAAAGAGTCAAGACAAAATTGAAAATTAAAAGATAAAACGAAAACAAAAAGAAAAAAGATTTCGAACCCACGAACTCCTGATCAAATCAGGAGTGAGTGGGATCAGGTGCTTCGGAAGGTTAAGCATCCCCTATCATGCGCGCAGTATTAATGCTATTTAAGTGGACTAACAAAACCAGTTTTAATCTTCTTATCGAAACTTCGAACCTGTAGCCTTTGTGAATAAGTTTGTTAAACAAACAGTTAGATTAATTGTGGCATTTTAAAAAATTTATGTTTTATATGCGATTTTTCCATAGAATGTAGCTTGTTGTGTGTCTGTATAAAATGTTACGATTGTAGTCGTATTATTGTATGTAGTCTTTGTAACAGCTTTTAAATTTGTAAAAGTTTAGAGGACCTTGTGATATCCGTATCCCTGCTGCAAAAGAGTACCAGTAAGATTTACATGTAGGCTGTAATCATTAAAGACGGAAACCTTAGTGAAAACACGGCAAAACCGAACCAGTTTTGAAATGTAAACAGAGACGAAGGGGTGCATAGGCACTTCCCCATCACGAAACGGAAATTTGATTTTAGAATAAGAGAAAAATCGTCTCATTTGTTATAAATTCTGCCCATTTCGGTTTGTTGTAGATATGCGTGCTTCTTTTTATCATGTTTGGATCTTGGTTTTCCTATGTTTTGGTTTGAATGCTGCTGATGACAGGTTACACCTTGAAACACGTGTCAAGCATAATAAAATCTCCTATATCTGTTTGAACGTTGGTAAACCTGTATTTTAGTGCATAAA
>JAULBM010069197.1:0-10115 GCA_032357055.1 Geukensia granosissima | reverse complement strand
CATGTTCCATATTTACAGGGATAATTTGAACAGCCTGAAAATATTTATACAATGCATATGTGATGGTACTTACTTGACATTAACAACATTTTTAATCACATTGCTGGATGGCTCAAGCTCCGTATATAATTAAATCCTGTATATTTGGTGATTTTGACTAGACAGAAACAGGTTCTAAAGTAACTTGCGTTTTTGGGTGGATTAAACAATCAAAGGGATTCAATATCATATAGACTTATTAACAAAAATATGGAATAAATTCCAGAAAAAAAACATCAACTTATTCCCCCGTATTCTTGTTTCAATTAAACGGTATATAATTTTGTTTATTTTTAAATTATCGTGACATTTTAATTAGCCTGGCACAATCGATATCTTATATATTGGGTAATATTGTTTGAACTATTGTATGTTTAACATTTACAGCGATTATCCAAAGCACACATTATAAACCAGGCGTATGTAGTTGTATTGACAAGAGTAAAACATGTTCAACATATTCAAGACTAAAAGTCCTGATAGAAACAATAAATTTCATACATGGCTTAATTCACAGGATTAAAGAATATTATGGAATAAACAGGAATAGATCAAGCTTTCTCAAAATGTTAACATCGTTGGTGGATGACATTTGTTGAAGGCCTTGTGGAGACCTCTAGACCTATTAGGAAAACCAAATCGTTATTTGGCAATGAATACTATTTTACAGCAATAAATACTACATGTAATAAATGAGCCTGTCCAAAGCCAGGAACATATAGTTCAGTAAATGTTATGTTTTACTCTTACTTGTTTTATACTGTAAACTTAATTGTCCGATACACATCAAGGAACAATATTCCGTGACAATATTTACCAGTTCCCATTGACTCAAATTTCATTCTAAATCCTCGAGACGTTGGCCTGTCACTACCAACATAACTATCAAATATTACTATCATCTTGTTTATGTATTCGTCCTTAGAGGCATCCCAAACCTCATGTTCGGTTGTTCCACAACGTCTGAAAAAGCAAATTGTAACTATGTAAAAAAAATTTTTTTTTAAGAAAAACGGTTAAAATTATTAAGGACCCATATATGAACGTGTCAGAAACATAGCACCCACCACATACTGAACGTGCTTGTCCCAGGCCATAGTTAAACTATATTTTTCGTCCAGCCTAGACTTTTGTAGTTTGTTTATTAAATATAGAAAACATGGAAGAATAATAGAGTACAATACTTAAGTGACCAAATGAATAAAAACTGGACTCTTTGAACTGTTCTATTAATTAAGGGTTTGATATGGTTTTATTTAAAGGTGGACATCTCTTATCTACATGCGAAACTTTTTGTAAAATATTTTTTGTCCTATTCTAAGTGTGATTAGGAGGTTAAATTATAGTAATATTTTAAACCAACCGTCGGTCAAATCTCTAGGTGAAATTTCCCGCGCAATAAAAATAATCGATTGAACAGACTTTTTCTAGCACGAAGAAAGTTCGGAATACTTACTTTGGTCCAGTTTGTCCTAGAAGGTTGTATCTAAATTCCACCCAATGATAGCATGCATTACCGTTATTGTTTATATCCATATCGACTACTGTACCACGCAAAGCATTGTTTGGTTCACCCTACAAATATTCAAAATGCAATTATATACATCATGTATCAGATTACTGTATTGCAGTTTGGATATTATACAAATTATGATCATGACATTGTTATACATTCTACAACAAGTTTCGCGTGTAAGAAAGGTGTCCCGAAGTTTGAGATTAAGAAAACATATCTGGTCTGTACGGCCTGTATAACTAATTTTTAGAAGATATGATAGGAAAAGACGCCAATATTTGACAACCCTGCCTATGTTTATAGGTTCTACCGATGTTTATCTAATGTTGTCTGCTTGGTACATTTCATAGTACTACCGATGTTTACCTAATGTTTTCTGATGGGAACGTTTCATTGTACTACAAATTTTTGCCTAGGTAGGTTCATTGTACTACCGATGGTTTACCTAATGTTGTCTGATGGGTACGTTTCATTCTACTACCGAAGTTTATTTAATGTTTTCTGATGGGTATGTTTCATTGTACTACCGACGTTCACTTAATCTTTTCTGATGGGTACGTTTCATTGTACTACCTGTTGCAATGTTGTCTAATGGGTACGTTTCATTGTACTGCAGATATTTACCAAATGTTGTCTCGTTTAATTGTACTACCGATTTTTACTTAAAGCTCTCTGGTGGGTTCGTTTCATTGTCCTACAGATGTTTACCTAATGTTTTCTAATTGGTACGTTTCAATGTACTACCGATATTAACCTAATGTTGTCTGGTTGGTACGTTTCGTTGTCCTACCGATGTTTATCTAATTCTTTGTGATGGGCACGTTTCATTGTACAACTAACGTTTATTTAATGCTGCCTAATGGGTACGTTTCATTGTTCTACCGATGTTAACCTCCAGTTGTCTATTGGTTACGTTTCAGTATACTACCGATGTTTACTTAATGATTTCTGATGGGTACGTTTCATTGTACTACAGATGTTTAATTAATGTTGTCTGATAGATACGTTTTATTGTACTACCTATGATAAATTAATGTTGTCTGATGGGTACGTTTCATTGTTATACCGACGTTTACTTAATGTTGTCTGATGGGTACTTTTTTTCGTACTACAAATGTTATCCAAATGTTGTCTTATTGGTACGTGTAATTGTATTACCGATATTTACCTAATGTTTTCTGATGAGAACGTATCATTGTACTACCGATGTTTACTTAATGTTGTTTGATAGGTACGTTTTATTGTACTACTGATGTTCACATAATGTTTTCTAATGGGTACGTTTCATTGTACAACCGATGTTTACTTAATGTTGTTTGATAGTTACGCTTAATTGTACTACCGATGTTTAACGATTGTTTTCTAATGGGTACGTTTCAATGTACTACCGATATTAACCTAATGTTGTCTGATGGGTGCGTTTCATTGTACAACCGATGTTCACATAATGTTTTCTAATGAGTAAGTTTCATTGTACTACAGATGTTTACCTAATGTTTTCTAATTGGTACGTTTCAATGTACTACCGATATTAACCTAATGTTGTCTGATTGGTACGTTTCGTTGTACTACCGATGTTTATCTAATTCTTTGTGATGGGCACGTTTCATTGTACAACTAACGTTTATTTAATGCTGTCTAATGGGTACGTTTCATTGTTCTACCGATGTTAACCTCAAGTTGTCTGTTGGGTACGTTTCAGTATACTACCGATGTTTACTCAATGATTTCTGATGGGTACGTTTCATTGTACTACAGATGTTTACTAAATGTTTTTTGATAGGTACGTTTTTTTGTACTACCGATGTTTACATAATGTTTTCTGATTGGTACGTTTCATTGTATTATCGATTTTTAATTAATAACTCCTTATGGTCACGTTTCATTCATTGTACTACCGATTGTTTATTTAGGTTTTCTGATGGGTACGTTTCATTGTACTATCGGTGTTTTATTTATGTTGTCTGATGGGTACGTTTCATTGTAATACCAATGCTTAATTAATGTTTTCTAATGGGTTCATTTCATTGTTCTACCGATGTTTACTTAATGTGGTCTGATGAGTACGTTTCGTTGTACTACCGATGTTTACCTCAAGTTGTCTGTTGGGTACATGTTATTGTACTACAGATGTTTACCTTACGTTTTCTGATGGGTACGTTTATTTGTGCCACAGATGTTAACCTAAAATTTTCTAATGTTGTCTTATGGGTACGTTTCATTGTACTGCCGATGTTTAATGTTATCTGACGGGTACTTTGCATTGTACTACCGATGTATAATGTTATCTGATGGATAAAATTTCATTATACTACCGATATTGGCCTTATGTTTTCTGATGGGTACGTTTCATTGTATTCAGTAACCGTATGATGCCTATCTTAGTCACCGTATCTAAAGATAACACAGCACATGAAGTATTATTGTGAATAGATGGTATTTTTCATATTTAAGGCAATTATGGCCGATGTTTACCTAAAGTTGTCTGATGGGTACGTTTCATTGTTCTACCGATGTTTACCGAATGCTGTCTGATGGACGCGTCGATGCATTATATGACCTATGTTTGTATAATGTTGTCTGATGGACGCGTTCGTTTTATTTTACTATCGATCTTTATCTAATGTTATCCCATTGTTGCTTATAACGTCTCATTCTGATAAGTCTCCTTTCCTGGTTTGATGTTCATTTTTATATTATTTCAGCTGGGACAATTTTAATTGCTGTACTCGTTCATTTGTCTTTAATAAGCCTGTGCGAAAACAAACCTGTATGATCAACGTACAACGTAACCCAGTATCATAGTTAGTATTTGGATATCCAGGGATAGAAATAAACACTTCCTCACCGGCAGTATTAAAATTTAACCCTCAATGTCATTGTTGATGCAGACATTATGTTATAGATATGTTGTTTTACATTCTAAAGCTTTTTTATCTTTTAAAATCATATCCAAATTTAACCACAATTGATGAAAAAGAATTTTTTCAGTAGCATTTTTAAGAAAAGGTACCAGTATTCCATTATATTAAATTTAGACACATTTTTGTAAAATACGAAAGACTTCTGAAAGTACTGCATTAAGAAGTTGTCACTGCCGTAGGATTTGGATTCCCATTTCGATTTGATTTGATTTGAGTGCCTCTTTTGCTATGTAAGGGTCTTGAACTTCCTCTTTTTTGTTCTAATGCTACTGATAAGAGGTTATTTTCCATATAATTTAACATTGCTAATTTTGTATTCCCATACAAATATATCAATTTGGGCAGTTTCCTTTGAGGATAAAGAGTCGTGTTATTCATCGTTTTTATTTATTGTGGTTGGTAATTATTGTGCCAGCGTGTTTTTCTTTTTTAAAATGTTTGTCAATGTTTTTTTTTTTAATTTAACGTTCTCTCGGGCATGACTGCATTTGCGTGCAATGTTTTCATCGCAAAATATGCTGATCATCGTGTTTATCCTTTATTTTATCGCGTTCATTTAAGAACATGTCAGCCAATCGGTAATCATTAGCCCATTCGTTCAAAATAATTTCTGTGACAATCTTTAAGTTAGTACTAGACAAATGATTTCAATTAAGCACGGGGTGTGCACATGAACGTCTTGTTTTTGAGTCCGTGCATCCTTTTATTGATACATAATTTATTGCCCTTGATATTTGGATGTTTCATGTTTTTTCAGTTCCCATACACCTCGTACCCGCCTCCTGTATTTTTGTTCAGTTGCAAAAGTTCTCAAATATTGCATAACATGAGAATCACTGGTCTGTAACATGTTTTATGAATAAAGTTTTGACATTGAAATGGTTAAAATCTAACAAGCTTGTTTCTGCTACATATATAATTTTGAATGTTGTTTTACACAGCTTACTTTTTACCTTTCTTGAAAACTTCAGCAACAAGGACCTCTACAACTTAAAGCATTTTTTGCTGTACGTTTCTACGTACAGACTTTCAGAATCCAATAAAACAATTAACATGTAATGTTCGAAAAATAAATTCAAATTGCTCTAATTTTCTTTTTTGTCAACAATCTATTTAATCAAAGACAGAAATGCAAGGCACTTTTTTAAAAGAACTGGTTTCGAGCCCAACGGAAATCTAGTGAACTAAGGCAACACCTTAACGAGAAATTATGCAGTGCAAAATTGTGCAGAAAAGATGTGAATTATGTCTTTCAGGCAAATATTCCATATTCTTTCTTTTTAATGTCATTCTATGTTCGCGTGGTTAAGTATAGTCCGAATACTTGTAATTGAACCAATGGCGAGAACGTAGAAATGTATAGCGTGATTCAATATTAAGATACACTTAGCACCGATAGATACTGGTTCCTCACATGTTGTCCCAGTTAACACATCAGGAAAGTAACATTTACATTGCCGATCCATAAATCCTGCATTCTGACATCCTAAATCTGGACAGTTTTCTGAAGAATAAGCGATAGATTCGATTAAAAAAAAACTTTCTTACAGAAAATTTAACGCTACAATACACACACAAAAACAGTTCAAATGACTGTCCACGCACTAATTGCCTCAGAGTGACAATATGGCGTCATTTTCCTACAATTTTCGACAGCATCTTCGGAATCTGTTCTTCCATTTTCTCCGGATTAGAGTTAAAGGATTCCACAATAGTTGTCACTCGCAAGACAGATTCAATCTGTACAAGAAACAGTACTTTTACAAGATAAATTAACAATTTCACGCGTTTAATTCGTCAAAACCTAACAGAAAACGTTATCTTACCTGCACATTTATATGCCGTGGTGACATCTTTAACATCATAGAACATTAACCCGTCCGCAATATTTGCCAAAAATTCTAATGTCCAGTCATGAAATCTTAAAGTCTGACCTCCTGAGGTTGAAAATGCCTAAAATAATCCAGTAATATTAACAGTCAATACTAGTGAAATGATTGGACATATATTGTGAGAAAGTTGACGCCCTTGATGCCGTATTAATTAATTTATTACCGACAGTGTTCATCTCAAGCATTCATACCATAATTTTGAACTATCACCGTACTTTTTATTATTAAAAATTTGAAATCCTATCTGTACGATCTGTACGATTTTAGGAACACAACTTTTTTTTACATTTGCAAAAGCAACAGTAAATGAAAGACACTGAGGCCCCTGCTGTCATCATAAGAAAGGAAATAATTCAACTTTATTATAGAAGAAGCGAACGAAAACCGGAAGGTCAGACAAAATGGAAAAACCCGATCATCATGGAAATTTCGAGGACACGAAAAAGTCGAACATTGCAACATAGTGTAGATATTAAACTAAAAACAAACCTACAACTATGAGAAGCCGCTTTGGCTGAAAAGTATATTTTAGTGCTATATTTCAATCTATGAGCTCCGTCCTAAGTATGCAAAATGTTGTGAGTGTGAACCCCGACGGGTACCGTTTAAACATAAAATAAGTTTGTCATAGGATCATGATGATTTTAATGGTGGAAAACGAAACGCCACTGTTTGGATTACTTCCTTGTCCATAATTTATAAATTCGTAAATTTAACATCTGTGATTCATTTTGCTGTTCCAATGGTGCAGGTGCTGCGGTTGCTGCCTTAGCTTTTTGATGGAATCTTTATATTTTTTTTAAATCTACAGGCTAGATCAAGATTGGTCGTTGTACTTGAACCCCCCCCCCCCTCCCGATTAGGATAAATGTACAACCAACATCCAGGTAGCGATAATTCTCCTGTCAAGGGACAGATCTGACTGACAGGTACGTTTTGCGTTATACTACATGATAGACAGAATATCATAAGTTAGCGAAAAGTGATACGACTTAAAAACAAAATATGTTTCTTAGATTATGTTAAGGTAAAATTTACGACATAATTTGATAAAATCAAAAAACCTATTTATAAATACATTATGATTACACATGTTTTAAAAATTAAATATTAAAGACATATTAAATAAAGCAATAAGACCAGGCGTTCTTGCAATCGGTCAGTACTTTTTATTTCTTAAAATGAAATGTATTTACAATTTTAAAAATTTGGTGAAATAGTCTGATTTTTCTAAGGCATCTTCATTTGAAGACAAAACAAACCCTTAAACTATATTGCATATCCGACATACGGATGATCAGTGGTAACAGACTTAATACCAAAATTGCCAGTTCTGTCCTCGGCGATATTTTGCCACATTATCTGGATATACTTATCCCGGTCTGGTCTGCTCTGTTCATGAGTGGAGCCCATTGCATGAAGCATTTCATGTACCACTGTTGGAACCTATATAATACAGAAACTTCCAGTACTGGTCCATGAAGGTTTTAATATACGAGTTAAAACTTCTAGTGCAGGTCAATATAGGAATTTATCTACAAGTGTACACTTCCTGTGTAGGTAATTATAGGAATTTATATACAAGTGTAAACTTCCGGTGTAGGTGGTTAAAGGAATTCAAATACAAGTGAAAACTTCCTGAGTATACGTAGGTCGTTATAGGAATTTATACAGGTGTAAACGTCCTGTGTAGGTCGCTATACATGCTATAGGAATTAACATACAAACTTCCTTTGCAGGTCGCAACAGTAATTTATATACAAGTGTAAACTTCCACTGCATGTCAATATAGGAATTACTATAGGAGTGTGAACTTCCAGTGGATGTCGATAAAGAAATCTATATATAATTATATCATTATCAGTAACGTCTGATGAAAGTAATTGTTAGATGAACTATTGTGTCCACTCTTATCTTTATTTTATTTTATTGTAATATTTCGTACAAAAAGAAAAGTAATAAGTATTTAATGTAGAAATCTGTATATTACACATCTCAGTTCTACTTCGTGTAATGTAATCTTATTGTTGTCAATGCAGTTCCCTTACTTTGTTAAAGTAACTTAGAAATGATTTTTTACAAATGCCAAACAAATAAAACTTTAATGTTTAAAGTCATTAACAACGTTATTTACATAGTAATGTTTATACTTGTTGTTTTTTTTTTTCATATCAACCACAGAACAATCTACTGCATTTCTGATAAGAAAAGATAAACCTTATATTTATTAATCATATTGACGTAATCTTTACTGACACAGATCACGTGATCTATTACTTCTCTACCATAAAGTTCCAAAAATATCCTTGCAGATTATAATATGTTTTTGCCTTTTGGTCAATACTAAATGTTCAAAATATTAAAATATGATAATTATATCTAGCCGTTACCAATATGTAGTATGACTTACAGACATACATGCATCCTGGCGTTGTTAAGGTCAGCGACTGAAACGGGTAAGTTCGTAACAAATGGGCCACATTACCGACAAAAAAACTGCATCCACAGAAGAAAAAACCAATAAACAAATGTTACACAGAGTACGAACAGCAAGCAATTCAACACGAGCAGTGGTATCATCATTGTTTTTTTTTCAACAAAAACATATACGAAATATATAATTGCAATCTAAATAAGTAGTTTTTGTTCGTATGCATCTGGAAATACTTGTCTTATGTGATTTCTCTTGCTTTTTTACTGAATAAGTACAAATATTTACAGTTCTCTGCCATTGTATGTCTTTTGCCGTTCGTGTAAGCATCAACAAATGTACTTTAGAATAGGAAAACACTTTATTTCTGCTGAAGGCAGTAATTGTTTCATTTGAAGCTTCCACTCGTACACTATGTTGAATATTCATAAATAAACATTTGTTGTTGCACTATCAAACGTACCTTTTACTCCTAATTTAACATAACTTTTGTGTCCCAGGTTTTCAACTGTATTTCGCGGATCATCCAGTGGAATCCATCTTACACATGTCATATTATCAAACTGTTTAATAGCATTGTATATGACGTTTTCTTCGTCAGTCACTTGGTATTAAAACAAAATGTTTAAATAAATTTTGTTTAGTTTTCTGCCTTTACATGAGCTTTCCGTTGAACCAAATGCAAAAAAAAAAATACAAAAACCAACATAGCAATACAGCATAATGATTAACGGAATGATTTAAAATAATAAGATGAAGCATTATATAATATAACGTATAAACAATCACTCATGTTTTTAAAAGAAGGGTGAGTGTGAAAAATTAACATAATTTACTTGAATTCAGCAGGAAGTGTTTTGATTGATATCATAGCTTAAGGGAACCAGGTTTGTTATCAGCTATGATAAGATTTCGAAAACAAAACATGTATCTGTCAGTTACAGTGGTTACGATTTTGTATGTCGGTACGTACTGTTTATTTATTATTGTCTGCGTACTATATATCATCCATCTTCAAAAGTTAAGTCTTATGTAATTTTTTATGTGGTTTTGTTGCATCACTGTCTCAGGTAAGGGTGAGAGTTGTACATGTGTAACATCTCCACATACTTAATGAGCTTGTCCCTAGGCAGGAATCTGTAATCCAGTGGATGTCGTTGTTTGTGTATTTAACTGTTACTTGATTCACATTGTATACTGATATGGCTGATAGTTGTTATATACTAGCCAAAAAAGGAAACGTTACGTCCCTATGTATTTTCAATAGACTTTCAACTTTCAATGACTGTAACTTTTTTAATAATGAAGATATC
>JAULBM010069186.1:0-10115 GCA_032357055.1 Geukensia granosissima | reverse complement strand
TTTTCTGCAAAATCGTCAAAACTGCAGCAACTTTACTCCCATCAACATAAAGATTGAAACAGTATAAAAAAAATTTTGAAACAACGCACAAACAAATTTTTAAATGATGTTGAAGGAGTGTAACGTTTCTTTTTTTGACTAGTATACTAAATGTGCAATTATACAAAAAACACGGTAATCGACCTTATCTATTCCAAAAATGGTGAACAAATAACAACAAATCATTAATTAAACAACGACATTCACTGTAGTACAGGTGTCAAGATACGCATTATTTCTAAAAGTAAAGATTGGTGTCAGGTGTACTCTACGAAATACGTTTTTTATACCGTGAAAGGCAAAAATAGTGCCATTATTTTCTAGAACTGTTAAATTTTCAAAATAACCATATATACCTGTTTCAATAAGGATAAAATTAGCATCCAAGAGAACATTTGGATATCTTATCAAAATATGAATTTGTGTTAATATTTCCTTATCGCAATTAGTCATTTAAAAAGTAAAATAGAGATTTATGTTATAAGCTTAACAGAATGACAGGCATAGAGAGCCATATACAAAAATATGATATTTTACAGAGAGTTAGGTTTTGTTTTGAAATGAAGATGCTGAGCGTCAATCTGAAGATCATCGGCAATTTCCGTCATAATATCCGGTAAAGAAAAAGGAAATATACGAGTTTGTCCCGTTATTAATGAATTTTATATTGAAGGGATCTCAGTTGGAAAATAAATCCACAAAAAAAAAACAAAACTGCGTCCTATCTCTTGATTAGGTAACGACGTAGAAAGGTAACACTGGCATTTTGAAGATATAGCGGATTTGCCGAGCGGTCAAGATTGAGGAACACAGTGCAAGCGACGATTCCACAGAATGTTACAACAGAATAGGAAAGTGTCCCGCCAAGGCAGGACAAAAATTGTCAGTACAAATATCTAATTATAGCATCATTAGTGTTGATTTTGTCTACTGAAAAACAATGTTTTTGATTAGGTATAAAATAACAAACATGCAAATTTAGCCTTTCTGAACTATTGGACTGTCCATACTTCGGAAATCATATTTTTTAAGCATGCGTATCTTCAACAAACATCGATGACTCTATGTTTGTTTTGCAATTTTCAACTGTAAATAGTATAATCTTAACTCAGTTAAAAATAGCAATATTTGAACGACCACTTAAATGTGATTTGTCTTTAAAAGAAAATATGAATTATGTACTATATATCATTTGACACATGAATGTAAAAAGAAAATAAAGTTTGAATTATCTCCTTTTTTTGGCCCTTAATTAACGTGTCTGATGAAGGTAAATCCCGAACAAGGCGCTTTTCACGCAGTAAAATTTGGCTTTTGAATGTTTAATGTAAACGTATGGAAGATGTGGATTGTGTCTTTCTGTCATATATTCAATATTCCTTCTTAAAAATATATGCCAGAAAGACACCTGTATATTTATCCGTCGTTTTCGGGTATACCAAGATAGTTTTTTCAGGTTGTTGTTGTTAAATGCACATGCAAAGAGAAGTATAAATGGCTGGGCAATACGAGGTGTAAAATTTTGTGATTTGTCTTTATGTGATTCTTGCCTTTGCCATGACTTGTCTCCTCTTGTGTCACCATTTGATTTCCGTCTACCGCTTACTCGTTGCTTTCTATGTTACGGTTGTTCTCTATATTAAAAAATTTCCGAATATGATGAAGTATTTATGCTGACATAAGCATCAAAGGAAGTCTGATTTTGTTCGTGTCATCTGTAACACAATAAAAACAAAACCGGATACTAAACATCTGGTGAATTTTTAATGATGTTTATGAAAGTACTTTTAAGAGACGGGTACATGTCTGATATGTAATTGATATATACTGAAGATGATATCAATTTCGCTCGTGATGATGTCTGTCAAAATGACCACAGGTCATTTGTCCGTAAAGTAGCCACAGGTCATTTGACTTCGACCATTTAGTATTTAAAGCCGGTTGAAATCGAAATTGTTTATTCGTCTGGTACCCCTGTCACATATTCCTGCCATAATGTGGAGTCTGTTGATACAAGGCTTGCTAATTCATTATACGCTTGGTAAGTGCTTTTATAATGTTTCAGAAATAATACGAAATTTCACAATGCGAAATTAATTGAGATGATGTCGGGAAGAAATTACTTTATTTTTGTTTAGAGAGGAAAAAAACTTTATATGGTTTTCAGAGGAAAAACTTTAAATTGTTAAGACAACATTTTTATTTATATTGTTTAGGGAAAATGTATATTTTTGATTGTTTAGGTTGAAAAGACGAATTAATGTCTATTAAAATCGATAATTTGTTTACACGTGCACAGTGACTATAAAATTGTCTGGAAAATGCAAGATTGCAGGATTTACATCAGACACTGAAGACCTTCACTGGTACTTTCAGAGCCCAGTCTCTCGGCTTCGCGTGTCGATGTCACGCCTTCCTTTTTCGCATGATCCTGCCTACTGCTTGTGAATACATATTGCCTTAAACACCAGGTTTATGCATAAGTTTTACACGCAAATCGCATAATATTTTTTTTTGCTAATTTCTCTTCTCTTTTGATAGGAGAAGGCTTTTCCCCCGTATTTATTTTACATGTACTTCTAGAATTTTTTTTTTATAAAAGTTGTAAAATATTTGAAAAAATATTTTATACATTTATTTAAGTTTTAAAATTGAAAATGCTTAGTTAAGTAATCTTACATAAAAATGCGTTTAAGCTGTTTTTCAGGGCCTTCTCAACAAAAAGCAACTATTGCTGAACATTAATATAAGGATCTCTTTTCTTTAACGGTTGACAAACAAGTGACACTTTCGCTTCAGATGAGCGAGCTTACGTTTTGAAACTAAGCTTTTCTGGAAAAAATTGCTGGGAATTTTGTTCTGAACTCAAGCCTTTATCAATATATTTTACAACCTAAACACACTTTACAAAATAATGATTTCTCCTATAACTCAGAACACAAACCCTGACTGAAACATTTTCTTTGTAGAACAAAGTATGTTTTAATCGAACTATTCCCTCATATAGGTACTATAATGCCACGTTTTAAAATGATAAAAGGTAGATTTACTGTCAAACCTTGTAGTATGGCACAAACCAGGCTCAAACTGAGCCTTATGGGAAAACTCATGCCGTCGTATAGGTGATAAGCTAGTATTAATACTAGGGCCAGGCCCAGTACAGGTTAAGGAGATGTGGAGTGATTATCCATGAGACAGTCAACCAAAGCCTATAAACCAAAACCATCTTAAGGTTTCCCTGTGGCTTTCAATAATGGATCTATCCCTAGGCAAGTTGTAAGAGGCCCCAAAATAAAATTTGAAGATGTTCAAATTAAATGTAACAACTGTCGGCCATTTAAGTATACAATTTAAAACAAATTACACTTAACAACGACATCCATTGAATTCCTGGCTTAAGACATACACGCAAAGTATGTGGCAGAGGTAAACATGTTTGTGAATGCTCAACCATCTCCCTACCTTGACAAGCCTTTGTTCCTTTTGTTTTCGTTTTATCTTTTAGTTTGTTTCAAGTTTTTCTGTCTCTTTGGGCTATGCACTTCTGATCTCTCAGACGGGTATTCTACAGTGGAATTAACAGAGTTGTGTAGCAAAATGACAAAAAACATCAAACAAAAATTGCATTAGATTGATAATGATAATATAAAGCTTAGTGGAAAATATTGCATTTTATTTTATAAGCTATATTCCATAAAAGTCATTAGATGTTACAAAATCCATAAGATCCTAGGAATTATTTTATGTATTTTCTTACAGGTTATAGCGTAAAACGTATCTATGGTCCTATGGGAATTGTTGGTGGATTTGAAGCGCAAGAAAATTCCGTTCCATGGCAGGTAAGAACGAATTTTCAGCTAGTTTTACAACTTCTCAAATGTCTGCCAAACCGAGTATTGTAATGAATCGCCCCGAACACTTTTACAAATCCCTAACCACAAGAGAGAAAGTGAGTGATTTTATCAAGTTTCACCTTACTAAAAAATTTAAATCTTTTACTATGGTATAACATACACGTTAGATTATATTTATGTCTATTTATGTAAATTTGATAAATATTGTATTATTATATTCACTGTATTTGTTCCTCTTTATCGTATTTGGTTTAACAAAGTTTAAATAAAGTTTATTTATTTTTATTTATTTTGTCTGGCCCGCGACGGACAACCACAAATGTTTATGTTTTATTATTTTTTTTTTGTTGGAGACCGAGTACATGAAATTGTCCGATTCCTTCAACAGTTTATTGCAAAAAGTAGCTAGTCTAAAGACGTTTTATACTGCAACATTAAAAAATATATTTTGGATGACAAATAAATCAACAAAAAGCTATTTCCTAAGTGGACAGCCGATGTAAGAAAATCATATAATATTGGAACTATTCTGGACATAGAGGCAAAATTATATAGTATTGATGCAGTATAATAGAATGTGTTTCATGTTTAATGAATTAATCGCAAGAAATAGCATTTTACAAAAAAACTAGAATAGCCATGTCACAGAAAGCATTATTATTTAAAATTCCAAAAACAACCAAAAAAAAAAAAAAACAAATCGCCTCCGGTTGTTCCAGGCTCTAAATATTTCAGTCCATTATTCAGTGCAAAGACCATATTTCTGAGAAAACCCGTTCCGTTATTCTATACACCTGGAAAAAAGTTAAGCACCCAAAAATATTTGTCAGGATTACTTATTGAAAATAAAGTTTAATTTTCACGATGTTGAGAAATGTTAATGATTTCAAATATTTTTAAAAGGATGTGAACGTTCAGGTGTGACATTTAAATCAGACACGTTTTTCCCACGTGCAACTTGCTCCCTGCTTCACGTCCACTATGCACTATTTTCTCTAGCATCAATCCGTATTAAAGTCCCGAATTTCTGAATGCAAAACCATTTTAAGAAAGAATGGCAAGAAGACGGATATCAGAGATGCAGAGATGGCTATTTCTTGGCACGAATTGCGCTTGTATGTCCTATAAGGCGTTAGGTAGACAGCTTGGCTATCATAATAGTGATCATCCGTTTGGTACGAAAACATGTTACCACCTAGAATGTTTAGGACCGTCCTCGATCTGGTCGATCGTTTGTAACAACCCAACGTGAAGATAAAAACCTTGGTAGATTGGTTAGACGAAATCCGCTTGCCACATGCACCCATCTTAAAAGGGGTGGATTACATGGTCGTAATCTGTCAACCAGAACAGCAAGAAATCGTTAAAAATGTGTGGGACTGAAGACAAGGAGAGTCATAAAACGACCGACACTTAACGATCGCCATCGCAGGCGGAGGTTGGCATGGTGCAGAGCAAGACAGAACTGGAACCTTCAAACCTGGCGACGAATCCACTGGTTAGACGAGAGTAGATTTTGATTCCACGTAACTGATGGTCGAACCCGTGTTTGGAGGCATCGTAACACAGCTTACACTTCAAGAACATTGTTACAACAGTGCCTTTTGGTGGGGGCTCAGTGATGGTATGGGGCTGTGTATCGCTTGATTGCAAGCTGGATTTGGTAACAATCAATTGCAAACTTACTGACAAAAAGTACACCAGACACGTGCTTACACCTGTAGCTGTGCCTCATTTTGACAACCACAAGTTAGCGTCAAGACCTTTATTCATGGATGACAACGCTAGACCTAATCGCTCTAGGGCAGTAAAAGCTTATTTAGAGAATGAATCCGTCAACACTTCCTTGACCAGCAAGAAGTCCAGATCTCAACCCTATAGAGCATCTGGGGCCAATTGGGTAGGCGAATACAGAACTTGGAGACTCCTCCACAGATATTGCAACAGTTATAGGCTCACTTGCATCGAGAATGGCGACAGATAACGCTTCAACAAATCAGACATCTAACTGGCAGTATGCAGCGCAGCCAAACGATGGATACACCCGATATTGACTTTTTGATGACTAATTATCAATATGTGGGTCACGATTGACATTTTGTAATGTGATTTGACAATTCAATAACGTTTTTTTAGCTTTCACTGACAATACTTATTAAAGATAGTTTTAAGTGTGAAAAATGTCCATATTTTTATGTCATGATATGTAAATTAAAATTTGTTATTTTACGGTGATAATGTTGTTTTCTTGTGCCCAATAAAGCATAATTTCATTAGATAACCACGTTCAGATTGAATGGTAATTTATAATTAGTCACAAGAACGTCAAATCTGAATCACTCGAAATAAACACGGGGTGATTAACTTATTCCATGCATGTGTATAGATAGCAGACGAGGCATTGTAGATGTCATTTCCGCTGGATTTGGCCTTATTTTTCGGTTTTTTCTGATATGAGTACGTTTAGATCTCGCTCTCTCCTTGTTTTTGGTTCTAATGCTGCTGATTACAAGTTACTCCTTTCAATACATGTCAATTATAATAAAATTCACTATACTTTTACGTCATTGGTAAACAACCGGTCAAGTACAGTTACCTTGGTTCGAAAACGAGGGCCTGGTCCTCACATAAAATAAAATATTTTAGTATTTAATTTGTTTTAATGAGAATATTAAATTGAATTCAAATTTATCTAATTATTATGTTCTAGGTTTCGCTGAAGAGTGCGTCGACGAACCATTTTTGTGGAGGGTCTTTAGTAAAGGCTGGAGATGGAAAGCTTGTAGTTGTAACGGCAGCTCATTGTCTTGAGGGGTAAGTAGATGCAAGGATCACGTTGCCATTGTTTTGAGGAATTTGTAGACGTTAGGATTATCTTATCATTGTTTTGAGGGGTATGTAGACGTTGGGATCATGTTGTCATTGTCTTGAGGGTGGGTAGAAGTAAGGATCATGTTGTCATTGTTTTGAGGGAAAGGTAGACGTTAGAATCATGCTGTCATTGTCTTTAAGGGAAAGGTAGACGTTTGGATCGTGCTGTCATTGTCTTAAGGGATAGGTAGACTTCAGGATCATGTTGTCATTGTATTGAGGGGTAGGTAGATGCAAGGATCATGTTGCCATTGTTTTTAGGGATTTGAAGACGTTATGATTATCTTATCATTGTTTTGAGGGGTAGGTAGACGTTAAGATTATCTAATCATTGTTTTGAGGGGTTAGTAGACGTTAGGATCATGTTGTCATTGTCTTTAGGAGTAGGTAGATATAAGGACCATGTTGTCATTGTTTTGAGTGAAAGGTAGACGTTAGGATCATGTTGTCATTGTATTGAGGGGTAGGTAGACGTTAGGATCATGTTGTCATTGTCTTGAGGGGTAGGTAGAGTTTGGGATCATGTTGTCATTGTCCTGAGGGTAGGTAGAAGTAAGGATCATGTTGTCATTGTTTTGAGGGAAAGGTAGACGTTAGAATCATGTTGTCATTGTCTTTAAGGGGAAGGTAGACGTTTGGATCGTGTTGTCATTGTCTTGAGGGATAGGTAGACTTCAGTTCATGTTGTCATTGTATTGAGGGGTAGGTAGACGTCAGGATCATGTTGTCATTGTCTTTAAGGGGAAGGTAGACGTTAGGATCATGTTGTCATTGTATTGGGGGGGGGGGCTAAACGTTAGGATCATGTTGTCATTTTCTTTAGGGTGGATAGAAGTAAGGATCCTGTTGTCATTGTCTTTAGGTGTAGGTAGAAGTTTGGATCATGTTGTCATTTTCTTGAGGATGGGCAGAAGTAAGGATCCTGTTGTCATTGTCTTGAGGGGTAGGTAGACGTTGGGATCATATTGTTATTGTCTTGAGGGTGGGTAGAAGTAAGGATCCTGTTGTCATTATCTTGAGGGGTAGGTAGATATAATGATTATGTCGCCCTAACCAGTTCTGTTTTCCCTCATATTTTAATTTCATTTATTTTGAAAATTAATTACTTTTCACATTTTCTTTTGGCTGTTGGAATATACTTGTAGGAGAGAGATGAGCGCATTAGTCCAACTTACAAACCAATAAACGCTAAGAAAGATGTGTTTAATTGTGTTTACTGTCTTTCAGCGAAACAGCTGCTGATTTACAAATTGTTACTGGCAGACATTCCTTATCGAATTCAGCTGAGAGTGAAAAGACTTACCAGGCGAGAAGAATTGTCTTGCATCCGGAATACAACTCAGGAACATTAGAACACGATATTGCTGTCATATTCGTCGAAGGAGATATAACTACTAGTATTGCGGCTGAACCAATTAATCTCCCAACCAAACCTGCAAGCGAATTCACCAGGGATCAGTGTTTAATATCAGGATGGGGTGCACTCTCAGAAGGTATTAACACCATTTTCATTACCTTAATTCAGGTAATTCCACTTTAAATCATAGGTTTTCTCTACGTTTTAAGCCCTTGGGCCGATATGGAAGTGTTGGGAATGTTTATGTTTAATGTTTTAAAGAAATTATTTCTTCCCAAAACAAACAGCGTTAATAAAACCATATATATAAGAATATAGTAAGGAGAGGGAAGCGAAATAAAAACCAAAGGGCCAGACTAAAGCGGGAATGTCGACAGACACGGCAATCTCGGGAACACGAACAAAACGGTGCATGACACAAAATGGACATATAAAATGACAAACAAACATACAATTATCAACAATGATGATTCCATAAAATAAAAATGGTAAAGAGAGAGTACTCCTGACTAACTTATTAAGATGTAAAATCGCTACATATTTAGATTTAAACTCGTCACACATATATACTATGTGAATATAACGTTTGTTCTCTTTGAATGGATTTACAACGTAAAATCCATATCACCACCCCCCATCCCCAACCCCGAATAAGAACGAATTAAGGCGTCATTATCGGAGTAAAATGTGTTCTATATTAGACATGGGAGAAATTAAACATGTGATGAATTCAAAATTGCTGTAAGCACATTGCGCATTAGGAGATATTTATAAAATATCATCTTAATTGAATGTGAGACGTAGTGCACGAAGAAAACTACACACTATCCTAACATAGTCCATGATAAATTACAAGTATAAGATTATAATTTTGAATCAAATTGTTTATATTTATAAACCCATATTTGTTTTCTATTTAATACAGGAGGACCTTCACCTGACATTTTGCAAGAAGCATATGTAGATTTGTTCACGAAGACATATTGTTATGAAATGTACAAGGACGACTTCTATAAACAAGTTATGGTCTGTGCCGGACTTAAGGAAGGGGGTGTCGACTCTTGTCAGGTAGTGCCTTTGATCAGTTGTATCACGAAATACATTTTAAGATTCACATCTATCCAGCAGTCGAAAGGTCATAATCCGGATGGGTTTGATGTTCCTGAACACAGAACTCTTTATAGAAGTTAAAGTCAAAATGTGATACTTTGGTCAAATACATTCTTCAACAGCTGCAACAAGGAGAACAACATGACTCATATGAGCTCCAATTAGCCCCAAATAAATAAATAATGAATGAAATCCGTTATGTAACAATAATTAAGTAATGATATACTGTTGCATTTTTCATTTATGGAAATGAAATGATATTGGGTAAAGGCCAGAGAGACTGCACTGCAACAAAGGAATTTGCAAGTTAAGAGGTATCCACAAGACCTTCGACCTTCAATAAGGGTGACCTACCACTCTGTGCGGAAATCTCTGAATCGCCGCAAACAAAAAGATTCGTGTATGCGTAAAATAATACTGGTCTTACCCGAATATTATCAAAATGTAAATTTAACAGCAAACTTCTACAAGCGTTAGGCATATTTTGCAGTGTCCTTTTGGAAGCAGTAAAGTGATATATATGCATACATAATCATATACAGTTTGTTTTTATTGCACAGGGGAAAATGACGAATGACGGTGTTATTTGTTTTCTAACCAAGACACAATAAACAAACATAACAAAAGACATTCAAAAAATGCTTTAAATGAATGAAAAATAATCGTAATTATAAGATAAATTTTCTCACATTGTTAGTTTTGTTTGGAACGACCTAGATAATTTCATTACTTGCATACGTAACAAATATTATTTTGATTTTTATTATCAGAATACAAATACTATTTTTATGTGATTTTTTTATTTTAAGGGAGATTCTGGTGGACCATTTGCATGTTTTAATGGTGATTGGGAGCCGGTCCTCGTTGGTAGGTGCTACAACATT
>JAULBM010069175.1:0-10115 GCA_032357055.1 Geukensia granosissima | reverse complement strand
TATGACGGAGATGGCATAATTAAAAGGTGTATGTTGCAAACTTAGTGCATTGTAAGCCAAATTGAAAGGATGAACACGACTACTAAATCCTAGTAAAGTTAAACGAACACAATTTATCTTAATTAGAATACCTTAAATGTCTAATATAACCTAGCGTCCTTATGAACAGTTATTTTTTGTCTTTTTAATTAATAGATTAAGTACGCTTATATAAAAGGAGTAAATCAAAGACATCTTACAAACAACAGAAAATCAAATGTAAACATCCCCACCTTCTAGATAAAATACCTTTATATATTTGGTAGATTAAAATGTAGTTTAGAATATCCAAATATTTAAAACATGTTTTGGGTCAGTGACACTTTTCTATAGTATTGATAATTTTTGCTCACAACTTTGTCAAAAGAAAGGCCAAAGTTGTGTTTTTATTTGTTTTGCGTCCGCGTGCGGGTAGGTTAAAAGCCTTTTGATGTCAAAAACAAACACAGAAAAAAATCTGTATGCATTGTGCTATTGAGAAGAATTATCTCAAAATCCCCAAAAAATTAGCACTATCGTTGATAATCTTTATATAGAAATAACGGCCTTATATATGCAGGTAATACAAGATTTATAGATGCAATATGTAAGCAATCAAAGCTGTACTCATTTTGAGTTTGTGTATTTTTCGTGCGAATGGGCAGTAAGGTTTTGAAAATTTGACCTGTCGTAAAACAAATAACAGACACGGCCAAAGCGAGAAAAACAAGAGACTTAATGTCAAGTAAGAGTGGACAAGCTGAAAGATATATAAAGAGAGATATGTGGAAGATTGTCTATGGGAAATCCACCAAAAAATTATAAATATCTATAGGTTACTCGTATGCCTTAAATAATACACACATAATTTTAGTTCCCGTGAATTTTACATGAATCATCAAGATTCAATTAAAGTTTACGTTAATCTAACTTTAAGTTTACATAAAATTCACGTGAAGTTTCACCCGAGATCATCAAATGAAATTCATGTTAGATTTTTATGTGAATTTTATGTTTATGTTAAAATCACTCTAATCTCTAGCTATGAAACATATATTCGCATTATGATTCACGTAAACTTCACGTGAATTTGAATTAAAGTAAAATTCACATGAAAGTATTATTAAGAACAAGAAAGATATATCAACATCTCAAAATGCGTGAATTTCAAGTGAATCTCAATTCATATAAAATTCACATGAATATCACCCGATTCGAAATCAAACGTGAAATTTACACGAATTTCGCGTGAACATCTTCACGTTAATTTCACCCGGGGATCGTTTAATTAATTAATTAATTAATTAAGTTAATGTTTCCGTGAATTGCACATGAGTTTTATGTGAACCAAATTGCCTGTGAAGGCAAAGGTCCATATCATAAATCTAGCTGTAAAAGGCCCTTAGTTAAATGTGATATATTACAAATGTAATTAATCGGTCAATAAAAATAGAAACAGTCAAACTGCAAACCAAAGAAATCAAACATTTAAAACCAACTGCATTATAAATATCTTTAAAAGTCGATACATACAGACAATTACAAATGTCGATTCATATACAAACAATTACAAATGGTCGATACATACAGACAATTACAAATGTCGATACATATACAGACAATTACAAATGGTCGATACATACAGACAATTACAGATGTCGATACATACAGACAATTACAACAACAGATAAAATGATCGACTCAATGGTTTTGGCTGCCAGTTTAAAATCCGAAATCTGTTTCGTAAGGATCTTTGTAAAGTTTGGATGGGATTCATAACAGCAGAGAATTAGTCTGCAATAGAAGGAACACAGATGGTGCACATAAAAATTCCTACAACCTGTTGATAAACACATTTTCATAAAACCCTTTGAAACTGTTGATAGTTATGATTTCTCTACTCTTTATACTATACTTCCATATTACCTTATCAAACAAATTCTCATATTTGATTAAATGGTGTTTCAACAAAGCCAATCATGAGTACATTTGCTGTAATAGAGAAAGATAATTCTTTATGATGAAAAAGACAAATATAAAAGATAGACTTGCTGGACCTGTGATTTGGCGGATGGCTGCCTTATTGATAATTAAACCCCACATCTCCTATATATATATAAAGACAATGACGAAACTCAGTTTCTTAGGCCTCCAGCTTTCGGTTTCAACGGACTAAAAGGATGCTTTTCAGTTGGCCTTTTAATTTATGTATTTCTGTTCATTATACCCGCTTAAATAAACTTTTCATTCAGTTTGTTAAAACTGGCAGCTGGAGGCCGAAGCAGCTGTCAACATATCTTGGGTTGTTTCATAGGTGGTTTTGACTATCGTAGGCACTAGACCGGCATTTAAATGGCATATTCCGAGTCGTTTTTAACTGGAGTAACTATTCAATGCACGATTACCGAAAATAGGGTGTCCTCCCTTTAGATTTTTCCCGGGTATGCATATAAACCCCCTAACTTCAGCACCCTGAGCCAAAAAGAATATAGTGAATTCGACTTGTAGTGCAAAATTTTGCCTAGATTGAAGGCGTCGAAACCTTTCTTGGCAAAGGAAAGTGAAAGAAAAGAACGAATTTCTTTACTTATTATATTAAATATTTAATATTCATTACAGGAAATACATTTTTGTTTAAATGCGATGCATAATTTGTATAATTCTGGTTGAATATAATAAGAATTATATAGTTTTCTTGGAGTAGAAAGATTTTAAGGTAAGGATCAGAAATCTTTTCTTTCTTTGCATGTAAATGTTATTTATTTAATTCTATATTGATATTTTAAATGTTCCGCAAGTAAGTCAACTTCGCAATGTTTTGCCTATTTGCTTAGCTTATAAGTCAAACAGTGTACGGGTATGTTCAACACTTTTACTCACTTCGTGACATTCTTATTTGGTGACCACACACGTAACTACTAATACATTTAGGCGTTAGGTATATATTCATTGTATATTTTAGAGAAATATCTTCATTTTGCGTATGTTTTGTTAAGTATTGTTATTGTTATTATAGTTGCTAAGGCACTCTCTAATTGGATTGGGTATGTCTTGTCTAATTTTTAGTTTTACAACCTTTGTTTGCTTTGATTTTGCCTTTGACCTCGATGTGGGGGAGGGTTTGCATCAATCAAACCAAACCACATGTTTCTCGTCCCAAGTCATGTCATTGGTTAGTCTTTGTTTTCACACTATTTTTGTGGTTGGATTTACATGACATTTCTTTACTGTTATGAATCTTAGTTTATGACCAAATTACACAAGGATTCTTCTAGAACTGATTTGATAGACAAATATAACACACCTACCGCTACCGTGATGATATATTTTCCTGTAATACTTTAACGAAATACACTACCGAGATTTATCCAACGGAATTAACCTTGAACAAATAACAATAGACTCAAGTGCCACTTTCTGGACAAAGATGTCCTATTTCCTCAAGGTAAAATTTCCACCAAAATTTACGACCAGGGTGAGTTTTTTTCATTTCCCACTTCATGACGGGGACGTTCCTTTGGTTCCTTCAAACTGTATATATATTTATCAGCTTCTTGGTTATGTCCATGTTTGTAGGACGTTTCAGAACCCAATCTCTGTATAACTGACTGATTTCGTTACCACAAATTGATTAAAACTTTTACTAAATTCTTTCATAAACATAAAGATTTGGTATCAAAATTTGGATATATTTGCGATCATCTTATGAAACACGGGGTATCACATCCTACTTTTTACGAAAACATGGTAAATAATAATCGGAAATTTAAACTTAATCGACGTGGTCTTGGAATTCCTTTTAAAAACTTATCCGTAAAGGATATCGTCACAGCATTATTATTAAATCTTTAAATATGTTTAATTGTTACTAATATTGACCTTCTTGTAAATAGCTTAATACGGAATTAAACAATTTATATTTTTTATAACATTTCTTTCTATATATTCTTATACTGGCATTTACACAACCCAGGTTTTCTTTAACTGCTAATGATATTTAAACACTAAATTGAGATGGACGTGTTTTTATTGACACCGTAGTAAAGGAAAACTTGGTTTCCTGATCGTTTGCACGCTTTTAGGGTTTTGAACTAGCAGACAGAAACTACTCTTTCGAGGTCGATACTTTTGTTGTTCCATGTATTAGTTTTAATTGTTCTTGTTGTTGGTTTTCAGTATCGATCTCAAGTGTTAAATCCATTTCAACCGAATTTATAGTGTGTTGTCACACCACTGTGCCAGGTTAGGGGAGGGTCGAGCGCTTACAAAATGGTTTAACCTCGCCACATACTTAATGTGCCTATCCCGAGCCAGGACCCTGTAGTCCAGTGGTTGTCATTGTTTAATTCGTCATTTATTGTTATTTTATCACAATTTTTCAATATTTAGGCCGATTGTCGTGTTTTATGAGTAGTTTTACCGTTTAGTTTTGGGAGCCTTTTACAGCTTCCGTTATGGTATGGACGCCGATTCATTAATAAATGCTATGATGGGACATTTTAATGGAAAGTTAAAATTCGATTGTCATTTTTTGGACGGCTGTCTCATGGACAATCATGACACATCTCCTATTTTTATATGAAGGCCAGATTTGCTTAATTTTACATATACACGCTTTATGTGTTTAGAGCGATCTAGATCTCGTCACAGCACCTTTTGATAATCTCTGGATTTAAAAATCTCCTCTGTTCTGTTTCTTATGAAGATGAATTATGGCCTTCTTGAAGGTGCGATAGTTAAGGTTAGAAATTTTCCCAAATATATGTTAAATTATACATATATAAACATTTGTTTATTTTTGCATGTAATTTTCTTTATCTATGATCCTTCATAGACAACAGTTGCAAAATAAGAAAAATAAGATAAAACTATTTATTACATCGATGATTGATGATTTTAAATATATTTCCCTGGGGTTTTGGAAAAAACTTCTATTTTAATTTAAATTTAGACTTAAGACAGGATTCTAACAGCTTCATTTCCAAAATATGTAAAAATTCAAATTGAGTGTACAATTGAAACAAATATGAGGGTAAAGATATCATGCATCTTCGTTGTGTTGTTTGGTTGCTCTTCACACTACTCGAATTTCGTCCCCGGTCTCTGAGACAATTAATTTGAAAAATTCTGTATATGTAGCAGCAGAATTTAGAACAGTTTTTTGTAGTCTTCTTAATAATTTAGAATTTTGAAAATATCTTGCTTTTAATAAAATTCTTATACATATACATATGATGCAATATGTTTTGGGTCAAAACAAAGTTTGAAAAACAATGAAAAACAGATTATAAGTAACTCTACATGTATATGAAAGGTTCAAGTACAAATAAAATCATAGCTGATCTACTGAAACAACGTGCAAACTATCAGAATCAATGCCAATCTGTTGAAACACGTGCAAATGTTTGAGGATGGAATGTAAACAACTTTTCAGATCTATTTAACATGATCTTAATGGAGGTTTTAAAACTTCTGAAAAAATAAACACACAACGGACATGATTTACTACTTTGCATAAAAGTTCATGGACATTTGAAAGGTTCTTCACAGTTTATTAAATCATGATAAGAAGCACTGTAAACAACTATCATACCAACATTATTAGAATGGTGGTGTTATGTGCATTACTATCTTCTTCGTTTGAATATGTTCAGTGTATTTCAGTGATTATCCTTTGTACTGGATTTTAGACTGAATAAATTAATCTGTTAGTTAGTTTATATGTAAAAGCAAAAAACTTAGCAATCGTAAATAGAACGACGCTGATCTGTACCAAATATCAGTCTCTGTAATACTTTCAAACGAAAAAGCTTACTCCACTCTTTACAGCTGGCCAATTTAGACAACAAACAGAGCTATCTCGTCATATAAATAAAATCTACATGTACAGCTACTTATTACTATATAGACAAGTGGAGTATAGAGTAGAATTGTCATTAATGATAACTAATCACTGCTATTAATGATAAACAAGGCACTCAGTAAGTTTACGTATTATCTACTTTCGACAGTTGAAGCCATGCACATCAAATGTTCATGTTTTCGAGTGGTTTTTTTGTTTATAATATGTAACCAAAGTTCATCTAAAGTATGCAAACATGTTTATCACTATAATAATAAGAGAAGACAAAGCAGTTACAGGAACGAAATTTTCTTAACAACGACCAAGTCTTTCTTGTTACAGAATGCCAAGGAAATAAATTTTCAATTGATATTTTTTATTTCTGCTCCACTAGTGGCTCACATCTTGTGTACATTGTGCCTTTAAGAAATAAATTCATCTGGTAAATCTTATGCTTGTTACATCACCTATTAAATTATTAATGTCGAACTGATAAGGTATTATATCCAGATATTTATGATCTACATCGTATTCTATTTTAATGTAGTGTTCACTTTAACTTATCTGCAATGGAATCAACTCTGTCACTCTATTATTTTTTCGATGACTTATGCTATTATGTTTGAATAGGGCACGAACCATTTTATTTTGTAGGTCAGTTTTTATGTATGTTTACAAAGTTTTGTTTCTGAAACTTCTTTCAAACCTCCAGACCACCTTAGCTTCTGTGGCAATAGATATAAATCAATGAAGGTTATTCGAACCCGCAATTTTAAATTATAATGAAAAATGGCGTTCCTTTCTTTTATTATAGCAAACTTTATTAAAGCTTTAGATGATTACTGGATTACAGTCCTTGGTTTGGTACAGGCACATCAAGTATGTGGCGGGGTTAAACATGAATGTGAACACTCATCCTCCGGAGGCCCTTACCTGGGACAGTTGTGTGACAAAACATCAAAAATATCTTTAAAACCAACTGCAACAGATGCATCAGAATTTACTTTTGAAGTCGATGCATGGTACGCAACTCTTCATGCTGTATTTAGTGTAAAAGTATCATTACTAGCGAATGAAAACGAGGTATTTTGCAAATGCCAAAATAAAAAGCAACGACAGTATATAGGACAATAACTTATCAAATTATTGACCAAAATTAGTAAATGTTGATTTCTAAGAATAGTGTAATAATGATAACCTTTATTCAATTAACTGTTAAGTTCTAATGGCTATGTATAAATTTTCGAGTTTTATTTACAACATTTCTATAAAACTTTGGATGTGATATTTACTGCAGAAGCAATAATATATTCATATTTATCATATAATTTGGTAACATATTTTGACTAATTAATGTAACGCCGCAAACAAGGGTAAAACAAAAAAAGTTTAGAAATATATATACCGGATGTAGGCGCAAAATTTTCCCGTCAAGACAAGGAGACTTATCATTAGGAAATGAACATAAGTATCTCTTGTCATATAGTTTAAATACCTTGTGAAATAGAAACATTAAGATCCATCAAAGAAACTGCTGCTGTCCTGATGAGCTTTATTCAAAGTTAGTTCTCAGTTCTCTGTGATGAATAGAAAAGAGGTATTTAGAGAGGTCCAGGATATAAAACTGGAATCTTGTAATATTTATCTGTTTAATCATATTTGGATGCTAAAAGGGATATTTTAGGAGTGTGGTAATCATCTGTGATTCATAAAAAAAGAGAACAAGTCTGCTACTTAAAAAGCATAGTTGGTGCCAATAGGAATTTGTACAAACTGTTGATTAATTTTTTCGCCGAATTGGATGTAAATATTTTCAAGAAGAAAATTAACTGAATCTAATATCTCATCACAAGTCTAGTCAGTTTAAGCGCTGCCCCTGTTACAGTAAATATATTTTGACCAAGCCCATTGAATAAAATACAATAATTTCTGTTTTATAAGGTTGTTAGGAAGTGTAGCATAAACGTAAAAAACTAAATGTTAACACTTCAAATGGTTTACTCAAAAGCACGCAATATATCTAAAACATTGTTTTATAAAGCTATTTGGGAAGTGTAGTATGACCTAAAAAAACCTAAATGTTAACACTTTCAAAATGTTTTATCAAAAGCACGAAATTTACCTAAAACACCAGGAAATATTTAACCAAAACGGTAAAACCGTTACATTCATACGATTTTCAATTAAGAGTTTTTATGCGAGTAAATGCGCTTGCACTGTTAAGAGGTCAGAAATTTAAGTTGTATTTCACTTACTGGAGACTGGAATAAAACTAATTTGAAACGTTTATTATATTCTTTGTCAATTTAAACATATAATTTGAATAAGCTCGAGAAGGATATTTTTCCATGTCATAAAATGGAATTCATTCTAATAAAAGAACAAGTATTCTATTTAAGGAACACAGTTGGTGTTTATGAGTATTCTTACAACACGTTGGCAAATTTTATAACCAATGTGGATACAAATGCTTTCAAAAAGAAAATTAACAGATTTTCATTTCTTCCATTTTTTTTTTAATTATTAATTTTATTTGCTTCTTGCTTAATATTCGCAAAGAATTTTGGCAATGGTTCCTTTTGAAGCCGCTTCTTTTGTTCACATATGGTCTGTCTTTTCTGAACCCTTCAATGTTCCATTATTCAGATTTTATCTTGTGAATGTAATGCTTTCGAAGTATTTCCAAAACAAACGAAACATCAATGAAACTGGTAGCAAGTGTCCAATATATATGACCCGTGTATGATCATTTCTCAAACAGCCAGACAATTAAATGGTGCACTGGAATAGATCATTAATAATTGATCATGTCCAATTCACTGTATCTTATGGTTGTTTAATTACCACATTCAACCTTTGCTTTGTGAGTGCAATCTAACAAATGTTGTTTTTATATTAATCTTTATTTTCTATTTTTACTTTTGGGGTGCAATCAATGCATTCATAAACATCGACCTTGCCAACTCAGGTGGTCAAATTATTGGCTGGTTAGGTTCAGGGGCTGTTTATTTATTTATTTTATTTTTTTTTTTTTGGCAGGACATTGAAATTGAGGTTCTATCAGACTTAGAAATTTGTAGAAAAAGATATGTAATTATTACTCCATTTGGAATGTGTTACTCATGTTGTTCATAGTTTTTAGTGTTGTGTTTTTGACGTTTTGGTCTTGTCCTCGTTGTTCTCCGGAGTTTGTCAGTACTTTAACATTTTCCCTTTTCCTTGAATATCCCCTTGGTATTTCTTGACACATTTTATCTAATAATCAGACAATATAAATAGAAAAGGAAATTCGAAGATACCAAAAGGGAGCAGACAGAGGTGTGAATATCCAAAATTTAAAGGAGAGTAGAACATTGGCTGGTGTAAAATACCTGAAGCTAGAAAATCTTCAGGAGCAAATAAAGAGAAATGGATCTCAAAACTGACGAAATGACATAAAAACCAGAAACATACTACAAATCATTAAAAAAATAAATTGTTTGAAATGTTTGTAAGAAATGCTGCCGTAAAGATCTTTAATTTAGAATATTTCAATATTAGAAACTCTTATTAAGTTTCCCCGTCAAGTTTGCAAAACGTATGTTGTTAGGACTTTGGTACATATATATGCGTACAGTAACGACATCAAAAAAATGTCAATGTGTAGCCGCCACATCTCACCGAGCAGATATCAGAATTTAAAATAGATCTCCGCGAGATGGAATGACTCAAGTACTCAATATACTCAATATAATACTCAAATGTTCATTAATATCATTGTACATGAGGCTGGGTACACTAAATTGGTTGTATCTTATTCCTCCCCTTTCATCGTGTTCAAAGATGAAAAAATAAAAAATAACACATTAAAGACACATTGCAAGGCCAATCAATATTTATGAAGTGAAGCAATGAGTCTGTTATCCTTATTGTCAGTTTAAAATTCAGACAACAATATCGTACCTTTATTCTTTCTAAATAAATCTATTTAATAGAATTGTCAGCGGAATACTTTTGAATTTTAAAATCTTATAAGCAGTGTTACATAAAATATGGAACGAGATACCTCTTGTCTAGTTTAAGCTCTGTAATGTCAGCCATACTTCCAAAGTAAATCCTGTTAATTAGTGCGAAAGTTTTAAGCATCCCTTGATAACCATATTCTTGCTGTAAAAGTTTAACATCCATCCTAATTGACAAATATAAAAATAGAAGATGTGGCATGATTGTCCATGAGACAGAAACCCACCAAGTAACAGTAGAATTTTAACTTCTA
>JAULBM010069164.1:0-10115 GCA_032357055.1 Geukensia granosissima | reverse complement strand
ATGAACCAGAGTCCATACCATAACAGAAGCTGTAAAAGGCCCCGAAATGCAAATTGTGAAACTATACATAAAACACTTTGCATTGTTTGCTATATTCAAGAAAAAAATTGAAAAAAATGTGTTCCAAATTTTCGAATTGAACTTGAAATATTTAAGATGTTATAATAGCGTCTGTGAGTACAGCTGTGCATTAATTTATTATTTTACCAAACTGGAGGAAAAATTCAAGTACGTTTCTAAAGGTAAACCTTCAGAGGAGCATGCTTTTAACCTCAGTCTCTTCTTAAGTTACTGGGTTCATTGCACTTCCACAATTTAGTAAGATTTTCCGCAAGAAAAAAATTATTTTTCCACGAATTCATTTGATATTTTTATCAGATTTTACATAATACTTATCCCGTTAGACAGGATTTAACATGTTTCATACTCAGCATGAGGAGGGGTCAGTATGATTTTGACCAAAATACACGTAGAAAATAATTATACACACCAATAACATATTAATTTGTCCGAATACCATATAAGTCAATAACAATTAGGTAGATTGACAATGTTTCACTGCAAATTTCCATTGGTCATATGTAACTAGGATGTCCTCTTCTCATTTACCGACAAATGATCTTTTCCAAAAGTTTTGATAGTTATATTACACGTTTTTTGTAAAAGTTATAACTTGACTCCAAAAATTACTATGACAGGAAACCTGATATAACCCGCAAACTAACACGGTAGTTCCCCGCACTTCGAGATCTCCACGAGATCTCCACCAGCGGACCTATCGGAAGGGTTTATAAACCTGCCACGTTCCTTAATATAATGGTTAACCAGTTGCATAAACAAGTGAGGCTAAGCTTCCCCCCCACCCCGAAGTGTCATCACATCATGAAGGTGATAAATCCGCCTAAACCACTGTCAACCAGTTCGTTAAAAAAGCATGGATTATAGCTGGGCAACAAAGTTACATCAAAGCATAATTTGTCTCCAAACATTACTACGGCAAGTGCAGGGATCAAACCCGGGACCTTTCGGCTCCGTAGCTCCGTCGATCTACCAACTGAGCTAAAGTACAGCCAATTGAAGTAATGCAGACCTGTAGGTTATGTAACTTAAATCAAGCAAAAAAGAAGCTCTGCTAAATATTAAAGCCAAATATCAAGAAGTAAATAATGTCTGTGAGATATCACGGTAATTGATTATATCTCTCTTGTTTTTTATTGTTTTTTTATAATAGGTTCTGTCTATCAAAAAATGTAAAAATTAAAGAATATTTAAATATTTCCTCAAATGGCTATTTTTTGTTGGGTTTCTTAAAATGATAAAGATTAGCAACAAATCAAATGAAATATATAAAACCAAAAGAGATTGAAAATTTGATGGCCGGAAGCATGAGAAGAAAACATTTTTTGACAGTAAAATAAAATTATCAATGTTGAATAAATATGGAGAATTTTCGTATGCTATATGTACATTTGAAGGAGTAACCTCTCATCAGTAGCATTAGAATCAAAACGGGGGAGGACCAAGTTCTAAACATATCAAAGGAAGCACTTAAATCCAAACAAATCGAAATGGGATGTCAATCTGATTAAAATCATATTCTCAACTTGCTCCCGTTTACTGATATGTCGCGGCGTGACATATCAGTAAACGGGAGCAAGTTGAGAATATGATTTTAATCAGATTGATGGGATGTCAAATCCAGCGGTAAGGGCAACTACTAGGTGCTATAATTTTCGAGGCCTTTCCATATTTTAAAGTATGTTTCACTGAGCTGAGTCACTCACTTTTTATTAAATTGAGATAATCCCTCGAAGGAATCTCCATAATTCTTATAAAACACAACGAACAAAAGTTCAGGTAACTTTTGTATATTTTTATATATATTCTTATTTTTTCTCAATTTTGTTCCCATTGTTAGTAATCTCGCCTGTAACAATGGAAAAGACAAGGAGCAGCAGCAGAAGCAGCACAGTCACAGTGTGACAGGAACATGCGAGGTCTACTCAGTGTGGCAGATACCACATCACACCACACAACACCACACCACACCACACCTCACCACCACACGGAGCGAACTGAGCAACTGAGCACGGTTGAAAGAGTCACTCACAAATAAGTGTTTGTGGGAGATACCACATCACAAAACACCACACTACCACACCGAGCGAAATGAGCGACTGAGCAGGGTTTAAAGAGTAACTCACGACTTACTCAATGTGGCAGATACCACATCACACCACACCACACTACCACACGGAGCGAAATGAGCAACTGAGCGGGGTTTAAAGAGTCACTCAAGACTTACTCAAACCGGTTTTTGGTGGAAAACACAAGCAGCAGCAGCCACAGAGCGAAATGAGCAACAGAGCAGAGTTAAAAGAGCAAATAGGCAAATGAGAAGGGTTAAATAAGCAACTTAGCAGGGTTAAATGAGCAAATGAGCAGGGTTCAATGAGCAACTGAGCAGGGTTAAATGAGCAGCTGAGCAGGGTTAAAAGAGCAAATGAGCAGGGTTAAAAGAGTCACTCAACTTACTTAAACCGGTTTTTGGTGGAAAAGACAAGCAGCAGCAGCAGTCACAGAGCGAAATTAGCAACTGAGCAGGGTTAAAAGAGCAAATGTATAAGGACACAAGAACGATCAGACTGAAATATATTCGAATATTTCGGAAAGGGACATAGGAAAATCAAGAAGTTTTAACTATGAATCAAAAGGTAGAGTAAATGCAAAGTGGCTTTTTATACTTGTGAAAGAAGAAAGGGAATTAAGTCAGCAATGGACAGCGTCTGAGTCTACCAGCAAATTGTGTCCAGTATGTTTGAAGATGGATTAATCAACACTGGAATTGTATATGTTTACACGGAGATATTGTGAACAAGTTCCAGGCAAGGCACAAGAGATTTGGAGTATTTACAACCGCCTCATCCAATGAAATAACGAGAAAATTGCCCGATCAACAAACAGGAATTTCGACGACTAGACCAATGAAACGACGAGAAAATTGAACAATGAATAAGACGATAACAAAAGGTAGCAACCAATGAAAATGACGACAGCTCGTATAAAAGGCACAACACGTCATCATCTGTCAATCATGTCATCGATAGCAGAACTGTTAGCAGAATTCTCTCCAGAAATGACATCAGAAAAGACGACAGAAGAGAAGAAGAAAACTCCAAAGAGACAGAAGAATTCCATCAACCTGGTCCAAATTGCGGCTCAGACTGCACAAATACCATTAAAAATGTCTCTGGGAGGTGGAAAGTATGCAGAACTCACTGAATGGAAAGACAGCAAGAGAGTGGACCTTAGATTATGGGAGACCGAAACGATACCATTCAAGACTGGAGTGAGTTTATCGCTGATCCAATTGAAGCTTCTATGCAACATACCATAGATGACCTGGTGGCCAAACAAAAGGACAAAGAACCGGTGGACTGGAGATTTCACTTGGGAGACGATGTGTAGACAATAAACACGGGAGAAAATGGCGCGCTTCCGCTCGCGCATGCGCAGAAATCTTCCTCTACTGTAAGGGCTTCGCCCTTCCCTATTAAATCCAGAACGAGTTTAAAAAACTCATACCATAAGACAAAAATCACCAAAATCCAAAAAAGCGCGGAAAAAATAGCACGGCTTTTACTCGCGCATGCGCAAAACTCTACTCCTACTTCAAGGGCTTCGCCCTTACACCAATAACACCAAAGATATCTCGAACATTCACGAACATACCCAATTATTCCCGAAAAAACCGAAAAGTCATAGATGACGTCATAGGTGATGTTATACGTGACGTCATGGGACTTCCGGTCCACGTGACTTCCGGTGACGTCATTTCTGGTCCACGTTACTTCCGGTGATGTCACCTGTGACGTCACGTCCGATTCTCATCAGATCGTCAGATCCTCCTGAGAAATACGCGCTGAACTGTGCCCATATAATACTAAGACAAGATCGAATAAATGCCTATTGAAAACCTTACTTGTGAGTTCATATGGAATGACTTCATCCCCTCAGACTTGAAAATTTCCGTTTTTTGTCTACAGTTCCACAACATAACAATTATAGTAGTTGATTATCATAAATAATTGTTATGATTTTATGGTTTTAGTTTTGAATACCTACCATAAATTGTTTAATTGTTTTGAAAAAAGAAAGAGTGCAACTAACATACTGATATTTATTTAGATGTTCAGTTCAACAAAAGATTGTTTATAGAACAATTTATTTAATAAATGCATGTCATTGATAGATATTGCTGAGGGCAAATTTACAAAAAAAAACATCCAGAAAAATAACTTTGATTTTTTTTAGCCAAAATTATTAAAACATATATGTAATGTGAAGTAAATTTATATTTCATTCTTCTCTTTGTGAAAGCCCTCATTTAATCAGAGTATACCAAATGGTAAGAAGAATAAGAATTATTATTAACTAATCAAGAACCCATTAAGAGCATCAATATGAAAAGGGTACAATGTGATTTGAGAAAAAAGATACGCACAAAACACTTACATGGTACAAACAAATATATTTGTCATGTTATGGGTCAGGACCAGAGCCTGACACATCTATCTATCTATCTATCTATCTATCTATCTATCTATCTATCTATCTATCTATCTATATATCTATCTATCTATCTTTAACTGATAATTACATACTATATCATATCTTATATAATACTTATACATTCTGTTTCCAGCTGGATCTTATTTCAAAACATTTGACTGAATAATTTCCTAAACATATAAGTGTTGGTAAATGTTTATTTGTTAATTACCATAAATATTTGGACTTTTTTGATAAATATTTATAGTTTGCTCAAAAACTGTTATCTTTGTCAAATAAAAATATTCTCTGTTCATTGTATAAAAGACAGTTTACTACGGAAAAGTTCCTCATCCTCAATAAAATTAGATGAATGTGACAAACAAAAACGACACAATCTTTGGGATCTTTCTATATATTTGTTACTGTATCTATCTTTTTCAATTCTAAGATCAAGAGCACTTATATTTTTTAAGTAGACGAAATGGGAGTACACCAACTAGGAATTGTCAAATAGTAGACGAACTGGGAGTAGAACAACTGGGATGTTATGTGGGGTGGAATGGGGTACCTTTCTCTTTTCTCCCGCCCCTCTCTCTTTTCTCCCACCTTAACAACCGTCTTTTTTTCCCAGATCAATCGATTTTAATACAAAGTAGTAGGTTTAATGAGGACCGTTTTCGGCCTCAAAAATAATGTTTAGTATAAATTTGAAGTTTTACATTTTTTGAAAACTATCATATCATATCTTTAAGACTAAATTAAGCTTTTTGATAAAAAATTGTTAGATTAAGTGATTTTCAACTACTCAAACTTGGTCCAAAAATGGGAAATCCAACAAATAAGCCGAATATTGTCTAACGTATACCCATTTTTTGCCATTTCAGTATTGGCCGCACATGTGTTACACGTCAATTTTTACAAATATTAAGCAGTTTAGTGTGTTACATCATATATGTAAATTTTTTGATGTAACACACATGCGGCCAATACGATTAGAGTAAAAATCTCTTAAAATCAACAAAAATATGAACATTTTTGAACATTTTGGGAAATTGACGTATTTGAAGACGTCATAGCTAATGCACGTGAACTTTTTTTCTAAAAAGAAACTTGCACATATTAAGAGCATTTATTTTTTTTATTCAACAATCACTTTTAGGTTATACTATATTAAGGTTTTTAATATGTGCAAATTTCTGGGCCGAAAACGAACCTTACTGGACCTGCTCCTTTGAATTAAAATATGACCATATATAGGTAGCATAAGTCTTTATTCAAGAATATACTGATTTTACGAACAAGGCCTGCCTCCGACTCTACGCAAATTAATACGCAATTTTTGAATTTTGTCAATGGTGCATTGTGCATTTCACAATATCAAGAAACTAATTTTTAATATGTATGGTCATGTATGAGGATCATGAAATAAGCCATAGTTTTTTATTGTGTCATCTCTATTTTTCCCTATCCTCGAGAACGCCTGACTTTGTATGGTCAGGTGGAACATGTAAACATATAAAGGTGACCTAGAAAACGCGTTTAGTACATGTAATATTGTTAAGAGGAGGGAGTGTGTCTCTCTGACATTGTACCAACCCTTCTTTTTAAATTTGTTTTCCATAAAATCACCCAATCTTACTCAAGTGCGATTTAACCAGGGTCATGACCATTTGTCATTAGTATGGAAATTGATAAATTGTGTTATGATCTTGCAAATTTGCAGTTTCCATATCTTTTCATATTACGTTATGTAATACATACATGTATAAAAATAGCCTAATTAAACTTTCAGTATGATGTTTTCGTACATTATTGATCCTATAATATACTAATATAAATAAAGTTATATGTTGGTGTTTTGATTCTTATTTTTATTTATAAGGCGGGGAGTCTCATCAGTGGTCTCCGCTTTTGTATGTTAATTGTTGTACCAACATTTAGACTTTTTAACCTCTTAATTTTTTTTTCTACATAAAGTTCGTCTTCCTTTGATAGTTCTCCCTCCTTTCTACCGCCCTTTCTCTCCTTTCTCACGACCCCTCTATCCTTTATCTCGCCCCTTTCTCCTTTCACCCGCCCCCTTTCTCCCTGTCTTCCCATACCCTTTATAGCCTCTCATGTTACCGAATAATATTATTATTTGTGTGTTGGGTTAATTTAAAACATACAATATTGCTGTAAGAAACAGGAGAAATTTATAAGGGTCGGCAACGTCGGTATCAATTTTAAGCTTAGATCTCCAGTTAATATGTTTCCCTATCAATAACAAACAAATTTATTAAAATCTGCACGTGCGTTAATAATTATATCATCCGTAAGGTGAACAATTAGTTGTTACGAATAGCATCAATAAAATAATAATAATAATAATAATAATAATAATAATAAAACAAGCATGGAAAGGTTCAATACGAGCAGCAGTGTGAGCAAAGAGAAATATATCAAAATTGCATTTCAAATAGGGTTGTATTTTTGAAGGCAGGTTTCGACGATAAACTAGGAGTTTCGACATGTACAGACTCCAGACTACTACAAATTGACGCTGTGATAATTGAATTTATAGGAAAATTATTCTGGTCTACACAAAAATTCTGTTATTTCGATAAACTGCATTCCAACTCCAATCGTGATTTTCGATGAATTTTAACCACTTCAAAAAAGATTATTTAATAGACGGTCAAGAGTATATTAAATAACACGGTTTTGTTCAGCGTTACATTTTCTAGCTTATTATAACCAAACTTCAATGCCTTTTGTCTTCTATAGCGTTCAAAGGCTCCAATAATTTTATTCGAATTTTCCATTACAATTCATGGTAATCCTTACAATTACGTGTATTCTCAAAATATTACATTTTCTTGTAAACAATACATATAATTGTAATAAGAAAACTTTTTAAGATTATTTATTGAAGAAAAGATTACAGAAACGTGTAAATTTTACATTGTTTAATATTTCCACCGCTTAAGAATACTGCATTCAAAAATGGTTGATACAGTTTCAGTGATACAGTTGTCATTAATCATCGGCTAGGATTTTTCGTTTTTATCATTTTGTTGATCAGGAATAAACTCATAGTTAACTTTTTAACTTGTGATGATGGGTTGTTTTGGTCAGGAGCAGATTCTGCAGTTGGGTTGGTATTAGTATTGTTATAGTAAGCGGTATCATCAACAACTGTGATATTAATAACAGAAGGAGAAGGTTAATCTTTTACCAGTCTTTCGAAAGAACGAGACAAGTTTCTGTTGTGATAAGGTTTTCAGGAACGGATTGCCTGGCTTTTATCATTAGTTATTAGAGAATGGCTAGCAAAGTTTGCCTTTGTGGAGACTAGTTGTAAAAAAACTTTAATGGTTGACCATCAAGTTTCATTCATATCTCCTGAAGTAAAGGATGGAACCCTGAGTTCATTACTGGTGAAAAGTGCTGCACCAGTAATGAACTCAGGGTTTTATTTCTTGCCAGACAAAACATAGAATTTTGGAATTACTTTAGATAACCTTTCTGATGATATAGACTGATGGTAGGTATCCTTTTCACATCAAATTTTAGGTAATCATCGGTTATTGTTACTCCAGTTTCATCAATATTGAAGATACAGGCTGGTTTATCATGTAGGTTGTTATTTGTTATAATAGTGAAATATTTACTTATAGTTTCGTGAGAGGCACTCTAAGCTCTTGCTACTGACAACTTCTGAGGTTTAAATAATTTAATCCCTTCCCAACTGTTCAAAAATCTGTAAAACCAATTACTGCTTAGCTGTCAAGAAAAGTGATCAGACTTCATGTTCTTTCCTAATGCATCAGCATAGTATTTGGCGATAAACTGTATGTTTGACTTAGTATAACTACAGCCAGTCTTTCCCATTTCTACAAGATGATCCATCAACGCCTTTTCTTCCTGTTGAGTGAAGATACAAGGAAGTCCAACTTTTGCTTCTACTGCCAAATTGCCTGTAATCCGATCTCCCAATTCCGTCTCTGAAACATTATACACCCTAGATAATCTGTAGACTGACACCCTTTTGTCCGTTTCATTGGTAAGCCAGTGGCAAGTTCTCTCTCCTGTACTTTAACCTCTTCATCTTAGATTGGGGTTTCTGAAAGCAAAAACAATTCAATGTTTAACTTCTTTAAAAAATTCTAATTTCCTTATTCTTTTATTATTTTTTAATGATTGTTTAAACTATAAATTCATAATCAAATATCATGTTTCATACTTTTTCAAAATATTTTTGGTTCTTGTTTAAGATATATTAAAAAAGCAGTTAAATATGAAGAAAATTTCTTTTTGCTAAATTTCATGTTTTACACTACCATGAATAAGTTCCAGCTGACAATGGTCAACTTTTGATTCTTGCGACTTTCCATAGTTTTTTTTTCCTTTGTACCAGTGTCGAGACCATTAGATTACGTGACACTGTGTAACAGACGACAACTGTCTAATTTCTAGGCTGCATTTAGTCAACTTAAGAGCTATTTTAAAGAAAATGGCATCATGGCATTTTTAGTTGACAATGTGTAAAAATAACTTACAAGAAATCTTTCCGCACAAAGAGCCGATGCAAACAACGTGACCAGTGTTTTGTTGCAAAATTCACTCAAACACACCCAATTTGGTCACACGTGTTGGAAAAATGAGGAAAAAACTCAAAACTCAATATCTACATTAATTGAATGTCAATAGTCATATGGATATCCAAATGATTAAAATATCAAAAATTTAGACTCAGATGATTATTTTGATAGGCTATCACAAATCATTTCATTTATTGCCGCTTATGATAATGACAAAAATTCCTATCTCTTTCATACATTAGTATTTATCCAATGTGGACTAAAACTCTTATGTCAGTGAGATCAGAGACATAATATTATGAACTGTATCTCTCTTGTGATATTATTTTTTCATAATTACACCGCAACGATAAATATCTAATTTCCTCTACGAGTTAACCATCGGGAATGTCTTTTTTTATACAAATGAAAGCTTTGGGGAAAAATTCTTCGGAATTGTTTCTTTTCATACAAATTAAACCAGTGGAGAAAAACTTCTATATTATTTTTGAGTACTTCTTATTCCAAAAAATATAATTTAAAAAGAAAGAAAACCATCGTCAGAATTTAATTAAAAAAAATCTTTAAAATCATATGAAACCAATCTTAAAACTGTCAAGACAAAAATCATATAAGAACAAGAAAGTAATTCTGAAAAAAATTATAGGTATCAAACACAAAAAGGAAATGACTTCATACTTTATACATATGCATATAATTTTGACTTTTTCGAGAAGATTTTACAGATAAATTTTAGTTTAGAGGAACGCTGAAAATAATCAGGCATAATCAGAGGTTCACTTTGTGATTTTTTAAAAAAATTATTAAGACTGATTCTCAGCAAATATTTGTGCATGTACATGTCCGAAATTTTAAAAAGAAATGTATTCTACCATTATCCTGCTCCCCTATTTAAGGACCGCGTGTTTAAAAATGAAAATGAAATATATGGAATAGTTGCCAGTTTTAAACAATATTAGGTTACTGTCAAACGGATGG
>JAULBM010069163.1:0-19855 GCA_032357055.1 Geukensia granosissima | reverse complement strand
ACCCATCATACAAGGGCTACGTCCCCACCTCCAAAACACCAAAGACGTCTCGAACATTCACGAACATTCCCGAGAATTCCCGAAAAAAACCAAAAAGCGCGGGAAAAAAAAAGGCGTGCATTTGCTCGCGCATGCTCCAAACTCTACAACTAGTACAAGGGCTTCGCCCACGTACCATAACACCAAAGACATCTCGAACATCTCGAGAATTCCCGAAAAAAAACGCGGGAAAAATGGCGCACTTCCGGTCCATCCGACTTCTGGTGACGTCCGGTCCACGTGACTTCCGGTGACGTCATTTCGGTCCACGTCACTTCCGGTCCACGTCACTTCCGGTGTGGTGTGGTCACGCATCCACTGCGTCCACCTGAGAAATCCGACATGTACTACTGATAACCGTGTACTTTCAAGTTGAGTGGGTTGGACTGACTCCGTGGATGCGCATGGAAACTGCCTGTTCACGCTGACATAATAAGAATATATATGGTTTAAGAAAGGGAATGCATCTTTTCTATAGAAAACTTGTAATTTTGCTAAAGTGTGTGGTTGATCAACAGCAATCAAAGCGCTGTTCCTCTGCTTAGAATTTACTTGTACATATGAGATTTTTGTGTCATGAATATTTACACCATATCCCACCTTTTTTCAAACAACCCGGGGGTGACCATCCAACTTGTCCTTTTATGCTAATTAAGAATATATTTGCTTTAAGTGCGAGAATCTAAACCGTTTTAGAAAGATGTATGCTTGTTTGGATATCAAGGAACTTTGATTTTTTTTTAATGAATGACTTGTTTGATATATTTTCTATTAAGCAGACATTTCCATTAATACATGTATGTTGAGAACGTTTGTTGCAATGGTTAGATGTTCGTTATCACCAAATGTTCTTTCGTCATATTCTCTTATTGTTGATTTTAAAGCGAATGGTTTGACTGTGGAAGTTGCTTTCATAAAACTTCCGCTGGTTTTTTGTTATATTAAAAACGAATGAAGTTGGCGAGGTATTCTTTGATCATATCCACTGTTATATAAATAGCACTGAAAATAAGGAAAGGCGTCCAAATGTATTGCACTACGTAGTTGTCCCTACCATGGCTGAGTAATGTCTTGCTTAATGACTGAAAATAATAATTTGTATTATAAGTAGAGATAACTGGCAGATGTCTAATATAACAATGATGTTGTAGAAATTTGAATAAAAAATTAAGTGAAAGGCAAAAAATAATTGTGAGCTGGATAATCATTTCTTGAATAGTTCACACAGGGAAATGTAAAGGTTTATGGTCATTTGACAAAACAATTACATCTTAACTGCAATTTTGAATATTCTCGTCAATACTTACTCTTTCACGATCAGTGCGCAAAGAAAGCATGTAATTTCAGCATGTAAACAAATAATAAAATACCTTCTTAATGATGTCCTGAACTACATGGCCTGTATTGTCAGATAAGTATTTATTCCTTTGGTTATAGTTAATTTGTCCCATTTGTCTGATTATTTTTATAATTAAGATGGTGCGCAACTGTTAATAATCTTAAAATATCATCCACAAAAATGTCTTCAAATTCCAACTGTCCGTGGATGCGTATGTCAAAATTCGGCATAGTGCATTTCAACTGTTTGGTTAATAGCAATAGAAAGTAATTTTGCTATTTGGAAAAAATCTTATAACAACCGGGGCATACAGTCCAAGTAAACTGGGGAAAACACCTATTTCGGCTTAAAATGACTCAAGGTGACAGCTTTGCTATCCTGAAACTAAATTTGATCGATGCCTTAGCTGTCAGACTTGTCAAACATGGAAATCATTCAAATAATGTTTAAAAAAAATTGCTGTATTTGTTAAATTTCAATCCTCGAAAATAAGGAGACTGAGGTTTCGAAGCATGTTGCACCATGTAAATGTGCCTGATGCTGGATTTGGCTTCCTGTTTCAATTTGTTTTGATGTGACGAGTTATGGTAGAAATGAGGAGGGATAAAATGTTGGTGTAGGAAAATGGCTGTTAATTTACAGTACGTCATTCATTAAACTGTAACATTCATGCCATGTGATCTCAGAGTGCCCAATGGATTCATAATTCTTTGTTTCTCGCCAGAATATGTTTTCACAAGGACGATGATCCGCTTTTTACTCTTAATAGGAAATTCGCGTCAGTTGTGTTAGCCGATTGTAGAATGGACTTTAGATTCGACTGAGTATAGATGCTCAGCGAAGCGATCTCCTAGGCTGCAATGGGTTTCCCCGATATATAGCATTGAACATATATTGTTGTCGTAACCGCGGACCTCATAAGACTCCCAACTGAGGGACGTGTTGCATTAACGACGATTGCAACTTTGGTTCCCGTAAAACCTGAATCCTTATTGCATTACAATACATGTTGACCAATGACGGATGAGCACCTGATCCCACTCATGTTTTGTAAAGGAGTTTGTGGATTCCAAGCCTTTGTTACCTTTGTTTTCGTTTAACCTTTTAGTTTCTTTCAAGTTTGTCTTGTCTCTTTGGACTATGCACTTTTGATCTTTCACATGGGTATTCTACACTGTGCTTGCATAAGTGTAGTATATTTGGATTTGCTGTATGCACAACTCAAAAAGTAACTTTTAATCACTATCATTAGAACCAAAACATAGTATGTCGGAGGTATTAGTCGAATCCAGTTTTTTTTCCACTGATTCCTATCTTGTTACGTTCCCAAAGGAGCTTAATGTCATTCATGTTAAATTAAACACTGCATTCAAAAGACAAGAAAACCTAATTTTATCCTTTATCAATACGTATACACTTCTGTGTCTTTTGAGTGTGTTCAAGATTGATATGCCTTGTGGGTTAACAGTGTTCCATTCCTGTGAAGCCATGTTTTATTCATTTTCATTTTATCTTGTCCTTTGACAAGGAATTTGGGAGCAAAGTTTATTTCCTTGTTGTACTTTCTCATATTTTACATGTTTGGTTTGTTTTACCTTTTAAATGTGGCTACTTTTTAACCCTTATTATTAAGTCTTGTAGATTTGTTTTAAAGGCATCATGCAACATTTACTCTTTTTTATATTTTGCTATTGTAATGAAAAGCAAGGTTATTGATAATTGTGTCTGATATGTACTGGTAGGAATGACTCAATCATTCAGCTAATATTAAAATGTTTATCTTAAGTGAAATTTCAGAAAAAAACTTTGGTTTCTTCATGAACCCCATTTTTCAAAGAAAGATTAAACCGAGACTCACATTTAATGATGTTAGCTTGTGAATGAATTTGTACAGTACTTGTTGTAAAAACTATCCTTAAATAACCAAAAACGTTTTCTTGTAAATTATAAATATGAATTCAAATTATTTTCCATCTTCAATCACAGGTGTTGATAACTATAAGAATAAATACATATCAAGTAGAAAAATATACACAATTCAAAAATTCTACAAAAGTAAATAAACATGATGAATAAACTATATAATGAAAAAAAAAACTGACTAGGAATTAAAAATAGCATAGTTTTAGCATATTATTTAATTTTCAATAATACAAAAAATTGTCTGGATTTGCATCCAACATTGATAGATGAATCTAATTTAATATGATGAAAAAGAAATAATTCATTTCTATTTTTTCTTTATGAAAAATCTGAACAATGCTGGGGAACTATGAGATGTCGATTCAAAATTTAAGGTTTTAAGATCATAAATGATCATGTGTATATTAAAAAACCCAAATTTTTCAAAGTTAACATAACATCAGAAAAGATCAAAACAATTCAGAAAATACTAATAATTCATAGTAAGCCTTTGATAACTTGAGAAGGTTTACTGATAATTTTTCTATTCAGAAACATTATATTTTTAGAATTAAAAAAAAGAAATCAGGATTTCCTCTAAATTGCGAAAAAAATATTTGACCACCATTTATATTATGGTCTGGAGTCCTTAACCTATATTCACTAAGAATTTAATGCATATTTGCTTACCACTACAACATGTGAGTGCTAACACACAAACTATGAATAATGATTAAGTATATATAAATATATGTAAACCACTAACAAAACAAAACCGAACATTACCTGATTTTTGTAAGTTAATAAGAGATTGATATGTATGTTTTACAGTCTTTTTAAAAACTGTGAGAAATCAATTTATTGTCATGGTGACTATTTTTCACATAATGCACTATATTTGCTGCAACTGAATTCTGGTACAGGTATATTCATTTAATGGTTTTGCTGACAAATCCGACAAAAGTTAGGTTGTACAATAAGATGGGAATTTACTACTTTTTATTATAGATTTAGTATGCTTTTTTTATCTGTGGTTTTCTTTTATTCTCAAATTCAACTGATTAAGGTTAAAACAGAAAAAAAATAATTGAGATTAAATTAAGAATTAACAGTATTTACTTGTGGGAATTATTTTCAAAAAATATTCTGGTCACAAGCACCATAAAATTTGGAAATTAACCTAACTTTTCTTTTATTATTGTTAAATGTGTCTCTCAAGCTATTGAAAATAGCTTTTTAAACATTTTTATCCTCCTCATGATTTGGTTAAGACTTTTGCACCATACCATAAAGCTTTATACATTTTTTGCCCCATTTCCTTAATTGTGTTTTATATGTCTGATGTCACAACTTTTTCATTTTTCCGATGAGCAAACTCATGTTTTGAATGTAAATTTTGACATTACTTAATAAGACGATGAAATCTCTCCAGGTTTCAACTCACAGAGCTGTCCCAGCACAACCCCCAAGTGGCAGATAGGAGAGTCCTCTCTTTTAGGGCTGCCAGGTTATAATACCAGAAGTCTGGCCATGAATCATAGATCCTGATGTGTGTAAAGAATGCCATGCTCCATGCACGTAGAAGATCAGATTTTGAAAAAGAGCTGGCTGATGACCCTACAATGGCTAAATTTTTCATCCCTCCTTTTTTCCAGTGTCCAAACCCAACCCCTTAATTATATTTAAAATTGTTCAACTTGTCCTGAATATGCATGAAATATTTGCCACTAAAAATTAAGCAACCAACAATCAATCAATCAATCTTGAAAGCAGACAAAATTGGTTGTGCTTAAAATATTTTCAAACAGGGACTACATTTAGAAAGCAGTTTATAAATTCCAAGATATCAGTTTCTTGGGTATGTGAGTCATACAAGTGAAATGTAATTTAAAACAATGGGAGTAAATAAAATTTTTATAATTGTTTTGCTTATATAGAGAAAAACTTGTCCTATTGGTCATCTCTGTTATGCAGCCACTTGATCTTAAATACAGCCAATCTCCCATTGCTCAAGGTTGGATCATGAATGAAAATGGTCACTTTTTCTTCCTAAAAGTGACCTCTTAATACAAGTCTGATGGTCTATGTAATAAGCTACTTAAGCAGGGATAAGAATCACATTTTAAAACCAATAAACAATGAAATTTGAAGATTTGCAGTCGTATATCAATGAATTAATTTCTTAATTATGGTAGTTGTCAATTAAAATAAGCCTTCAGTCATAATTGTCTTGTCATGAAGGATATAAAGAAAGATCACTATATGATAATGCCATCGGTGACTGTAAACTGAGTTCTTGTTCTAAAGCGTCCATGTCTATATTTAGATCTCCGGTCACTTCCATCCAATCAGTTAACAGAGATGATGACAGTGGTGAAGGTTCAGATCTGCCTCTGAAAGAAGATAAACGCATAGCAATGTGACTTGAAATCAAAATTTTCTATTGTTAATAGTCAAATAACATTTAATGAAGTGTCTTCTATATGATGCAGAAATAGGAAAACAGAAAATTAACATTGGCCTACAAACCTTATTTTGATACCATGGAAACACTAATTAATGACATAATTAAATTCATTACATTATTAGATTATGCAAGTTCTTTCATCAACATAGAAATAATTGAATTCAAGGCAATGCAACTTTTCTTAATCAATCCATGGTTAAACTGGAAACCTTCCTATACAAATTATATATATATATATAAAACAAAAAAAAAGTTCAACAATCCTGGAGTGGGCTAATACATATATAGTGAAAATTCTTCTTTTGAGGAATGTATCTGGCTCAGAAGTATGCTGTATAGTTATATTTCATAAAGTTTTAGAAACAGGTAGCAACAGAACTTTTTAGTGAGTGGTTGTTCCTTAAGGTTTTAAATTTGCCATTAATATCTATTTTCATTTCATACTGTTATATTTAAAAGGAAAACAGACAGCATTTTTCATTTTTAACAATAACATTTGTTAAATATAGCACAAAAGAGCAGAAATTGGGAGCATTGTAAGCATATATGTAATTTTACTATTATTGCAGGTTTTGATGTTTGTTCTTCTTATATTAAAAAGGCATGAGGAGACTTTAAAGCAATATTTATACAGTAACTGCATTTTATCTACACAAAAGTGGCATTGCATGATATGAAACTCTTGCCATTTTTGCTTAAGAAAGCCCTATTTAACATACTACATGAAGAATTCCTTCTAAATCATTCCTAAATAAAATTGTTTTGGAATAATGTAACCCTTTCCACCTGAATTTTAATGCATCACTTGCCTACTTTTATCTCATAATCCTGATTCTAAAGTTTTTGTATATAGTTAGGGTATAAACATGTAAGTAAATACATCCCTTCTACTGGGTACAATCAGTTGTTTCTCGAATTCTCTACAAATGTCATTTAACCACCATGGGTGTGTATTTGACCAAATATGGCAACACATCATTAGAAAACTTACATTTCATTATCCTGAGAATCCATAATTAGAGAGTCTAAATCCATTCCAACACCATATCCAGCTCCTGTGCCTCTAGGGGTCAAGGCCAAAGTTGGGGGCCAAGTATCTTCTACCTGTGACTTTGAAAATTGTTTTGACAAAACTGAAATGAGATCTGGTGGTGTATTGGTGTTTATCTGCAAGGCAGGCTGTTTTGGTGGACCTGCTTGTTGATCATGTGATTGTACTTGATTTGATGATACGGGTTGTGTGATGTTGGATGATTGGCTTGGGGCATAAGTCTGAAATGGTAATGATTGTGTATTTTGCAATAAGCCCTGCTGTGGTACACAAGTAGATGGCAATACAAAATTCTGTTGAAAGGTCTGCTGTTGGTTTCTGAAGGTTGAATTATTCAAATCTACAGATGGATGTTGAACTATATTACTGTCACTATTATAGTTTGGAAAATTTTGTTTTAGTCCGATGTGACCTTGTCCAAAACTTGGATCAAATAAAACCTTGTTACCATACTGGCATGAGGGCAAATTGATGTATTCTTGATTGCAGGATGAACGTCTTGATAATTTGTTTTGATGGTTGTGTTGAGAATCATATGACGGAAAATTTCCAGTTCCTGTAAAATTTTGTCCACTTAAATAACTTTCTTCATAAGAGGAACTAAAAAAACTTGCTGGTTCTGCATGAGTAGTTATTGAAAAATCAGTTCCAAATGTCTGTGATGGCTGCGTCATGAAAACTTGATTCACATTTGGTACTTGACCGCTAGTTACATTTGTAAATTGTCCTTGTGTTAGTGGTTGGTCAACAAAATTTTGTGTAACATCATGCATCAGTCCCTGTTCTGAGAACTGATTTTGAAAGTTATTTGAGATTCTTGAGGAATCACCTTGAGCAACATAACCAGAATGCACATTTGAATGTAAATTAGCATTGTGTTCATTAATATTTCCTTGAATGTTCTGGCTACCGTCCTGCAAACTTTGTTGCATAGTAGATAATTGTGATGACTGTGTGATGCCTGGAACCTCAACACTGGTTCCCTGTACATTAGACTGACTATGCTCACTACTGTCTGAGGTATTCAAAAAATTTTCAGGGGAACCCTGGGAGGTGAAACTCTCTGGGGAGCCATTGTTACTATAATCTTTTAATGGTGACCCTTGTGAGAATGGTGATCTCCTGTTAGTAAAATTTTGACTAGGATTATCTAAAGTTTCATTTGAGCTATTGTTTTGTGTTTTCTCTAATACTGTGTCAGTATTTGACAAGGATTTTTCTTCTGTGAATGTTGCATTTGATATTCCAAGAGACTTTAGATCTTGCATGTTTATTGTTGAAAATCCAGGCACATTTTCTTTTTTTCTCACAGAATCAGATAATTTGCTTATTTCATTCAACTGTTGTATATCTTCCCACAGATTTTCTTTTTTCTTCATTTGATAAACAAAGGAATCACTTTCACGTCTTTCTGGCAGGTCTTGCTCATGTTTACATAATTCAGACTGAATTGGTAGAGACCCTCTCTGTCCTGTCATTCCACCAATAGCATGATGTTGAGGAACTGATTTCTGTTCCAATGATTTGGTCTCTGTGGTTGGTTGGTCTTGAACACCAGAATCATGTTTTGGTATTGTGAACACTTGTTGCTGAATATTTATAATTGTAATAGTTTGTTCGTTCCTATTTTGGCTCTGATTGGGATCAGGTTTTGGGGCTATTTGTTTCACATTTTTCTGCATTTTAGCCCATCTCTCTAACATCTCTTTATCTTCATTTGTTAACAATGATTCCTGCTTTTCATTTCCTATAAAATCAATAATAATAGAAAATTAATCTGACCAAAAAGCCAGCAAATAATTATAAATATGAAAATGACAAGATATGGGGTAAATGTCAGAGAAACTGCACTGCAATCAGGGGAAAAATAGAGGGAATTAACAACTTTTTGTACCCTGCTATATACTTATGTGCCTGTCTCAAGCCAGGAAGCTGTAGTCCAGTTGTTGTCCGTGTAAATATAGTCATTTATTGTTATTTGTTCACCATTTTTTTCAAAAGATAGGTTGTGGAGTAATATGTATTTTTGGGCTTTTTACATCTCTGTTATGATATTGACTCTTGTTCATTATTGAAGGCTGTAATGGGCAAAAAATAACCAACATCCACTCAATTTTAAATCTGGCTTCAGTACCATTAAACATTTCAAATTAAGTTTTTCTGCACGTCCTCGAGTTGTTCAAATATTGAAAATGCTGTTTTTTCATTGGTCAGCTTTTGAGTTGAGGAGAAAGGTGGGGAAACCGTCAAACTAAAATGTTTTATGAAACTGAAACAAGTTCTTCAAAAGCCCTGCTAAACTCCAACACAGGAACATTCAAAACCATCCACTGCAATTCATTGATGAATGGCAAGTACATGTAGTTCCAGTCATTTTGTCAATTTGAGCTTGCTGTAAGTTTAAGGTTGGAGGCCTTTTTGAGACTTTTCTCACATATCAACTCTCTCTTAGTTAAAAAATATATAAGACTGATGTATGCTTTACTAACACAGAACTACAAACCATTGTTTAATCAGCAACAATTTTCATTGTTAAAATCAAGAAATTTTGTTCATGATTTGTCATGTTTAAGTTACAATGAATCTTGTTTTATTTCATTTACAGCAACATTCTCAATAGGGCTTCTCCTTTAAAGAGAATGTTGGAGAACAGGATAAAAATGGGTTGTGGTTCTTTAATAGTTATATGTCCAATAGATATAAGTTAGTTGGTTAGGAAAAATGTTTTCTCTGAGCAAAACTGATTTGCCTTTTTTGCAAGATTGCTTCTTCAATTCTGAAAAATTAGGGACTGGATTTTTTGCAGACGTTCTTATTAAAATTGAGAAATATTTAAAGAAGTCAAACTTAGTGAAACCTTGCACGAAACACTACATATTATACTTGATAAAGATATCTTATTTCATTCTGTCAGAGTGGAAGATGGTTTCTTTTCAAAATATCACTAAACATTATCCTGGGAAGTTTTAGACTAAATATCATAAAAAAGGGAAAAATTTTTCACCTTTCTGAATTAAAATTCATTTTTTTAGTGCTTCTACAAATAAATATTTTAAGGACATTCTGATTTGAGCAGCATATTTTTTTTTATGAATTAGAATATTTAAGTATCTGACTTTGATCACAATGGTCTCAAGTCTGAAAATGCTTCCTAATGCTATGATTTTTGGGTCATGACTCTCCAAAACATTTTCATAGGTTGGCAGGTTTGACTTGTATTCAAACTATCTTCATATGTCAAGTGAAAAATTGGTTTTTACATACCAAATATTTCGCAACTAACGAGTTTTTGACAAGAAGAAAAATTGCACAACTGGGAATGGCAGTTTCTTTTAAATTTTTTTCAATAACGATAATTTCTTTTTTAATACATCAACACCTAAGGGAAATAACTCTTAAAAAATCATCTAAATGTTATAATCAAGTATCATTTTATATTAAAATAAATGCATTTCCGTGATCAAAATTTTTGATGATGAAATAACTATATATCTATTGAAATAATTCCAGAGAAATGTGTGGTTCAGATTTCTTGAAATTTTAAAGTTTTCCTCCTTCCATCAAAGAAAATGTCTAAACAAAATATAAAGAAAATTAACGAGTGGAATTCATTTTCACAAAGGTGTTAGGTACCCCCTTAAGACCAAAAGAGAATACCATCATCTTCAACAGAAGCATATATAAATTTAATAATTCAACTTAGGGATAGATGTAATTATGTTTCAAAAATACAGTGCTTCTAACCTTTCTTTCCTTGTTTCTTTTTTAATTTTTCCAAAGATTTTTCTTTCTTTTTCTTCCTTTTTTCTTCCCTTTCTCTTTGTCTTTGGGCAGCTGTTACTGGCTTATTCTTGTTATTTTCTTCATTTGCTTGTTCTACAAAATAGAAATAACAAAAAAATACATGAATATTCTTGACATAATATTTTTTAAGGCTGTATTTTACATGTATAATGGAAAAATTTTGTTAAGGTCACTCCACTGACTAAGGGTTTCAAAATTCAACTTAAGTCAATATCTTGCACAAAGACAGGTATTTAAAAAATAATCAGTGTTCACAGATATCAAACTGAGTAGAAATTATACAAATTATACATATGACTCTTTACATTTGTTCTTGTCTTCAGACTAAATATGGAAATGAAGCTATTTAATCGCATGTTGACAAGAAAATTTCCGAACAAAATTCAAAGAATTTGAAAAAAAATTTAGCCAAACGAAATTAATATAAATTGATAATGCATGGCAAGCTAGACATAATTATACTTAAAATCCATTATTATTGGAATAATTTAATATTTTGACAGGTCTCGTTTTGAGTGCACTCAAGTACCACCACAGCAAAACAAGATTTAACCTATTTACCTCTGTTTTTTGAAAGATTTTTAAAAAAATCATTGCTGGTTTGCTCTTCATATGATGTCAAACTAATATTCAGCCAAGTATAACACTTTTTTCCCAAAATGGAAGCTTGTAAATTCAGTATTCATTGAAAAAAGATATTAGGTGTTGATTGTGCCCCTCCGGCATATATTCCATATTCTTTCTTTTAAATATTTTGTATTGGTCAGTTGGTGTTCTATATTTTGATTTAATTTTCCCTTCTGCTTACTTCAAAAGCCTTTGGGCCATAATGTCATTCTTGTCTTTAAACAAGAAGACCTACACAAATTCGACCATTTTTTTGGTCAGGGTAATATAAGATGTCAGGGAAAGTTACGTGAATATACCCCGCATACATGTTATTGATGGATAGATCCTCCATAAGGAGGGAACCAGTTCACTGATTATTCAAAATTAAAAATTTTAAGCCAGAAGAGAAAAAAAATTTTTTGTTTGTTTTTGCTGCAAAACAGTTAAAAACCTACCTGCACACAGAAGCAAAACACAGAAAAATACAACTTTGGTATAAAACTGAAACTGAATACCTTAAAATACAAATGTAAAGATGACTTCACAATCTTAAATCAATGAAAAATTGACCAAGATTGATATAAGATGTGCTAGATTTAAAATTACCCCATTTGGTTTAGTCTGCAAAGTCAAGTTTACTATATACTCTGATAATTCTTCACTAAATAAAAAAAAATATTTTCCTGAAAACCGGTGCATGCAATTACATGTATTAAAAGACCTGAATGAAAGTATATGTACTGATAAGTATTATGTACATTAATAATAACCAATATTTCTTCTTTATCACTAAAATACCTTGTCGCTGCTTTCTCAGGTTAGAATTTAACAAAGCAGCTTTAATTAACTCTTTTGTGTTGGAGGAGACTGTCATGCCCTCTTGACCTTTGGGTTCAGACTTTGTTGTTTCCTTGGATTTCTCTGGTTCTGGTTTTTTAGGCAATTGATTTTTGGGTTCTTCAACTTTGGCACTGAGCATTTCAACATCTACTGAGGAACTTGGCTGTAACTGTCCTACATCAACTGTGACTTTATTTGATTCCTTTCTAATATCAGGAACAACTTGTTCTGATGTTGCTGACTTTGTAACCGGGGACTCCTTTGGGGCTGGACGGAGAAAAGCATCGAAAGTTTTTGGCTGGTGATATTCCATTATCTCTCTATAAATCATCTCTCTAAGTTGTTCGGCATTCAATTGCTGTAAAAATAGTTTGATACAATAATTCAATTCACTGACACTACACAATGTTTTTATCTTCCAGGGAAAAAGTTATTTATGATACATTAAATACACATACATATATAATGCAAACATTTTTTTAAATAAACTATCATATGTTTGGTTTTAAAATCCTGTAAAAAGTTTTTTTTTGTTTGTTTGATTGGGGTTTAACTACTTTCAACAATATTTCAGTCATATTGAGTTTTACTGGTGGAGGAAGCCAGAGTACCCGGAGAGAACCATTGACCTTGGGCAGGTAAATGACAAACCCTGTAAAAAGACCTGAAAGAGTTGGAAATCAATTTTCTGAAGGATCTGGCGAAAATGTGGATTCATTTTAGTCGGTTGGTTCTCTTCCTTACATCGAAATTACAGAGTCCCTATGTATCTAAGGACAGGTGGAGACCAACTCCATTTTCTGGAGCATATCCTCCCTAGCTGATAACTTTTATGACCTAACAAACCAGGTATAGTTAGGCAATGTAAACAAAGCTGATCCTGTTGTAAATCATCATCATCATGAGAAGTTAAGTGAATTAATTATGACAATGGTGCACTTGAGTTCTACAAGGTGTAATTCAACTGTGTCATGCAAAGTCTTAAGAAATCAATTTAAAGTATATCTGAACTTTTTTATTATCTGACAGAATTAAAAGGCATTGAAAGTGTGGACATATTAGGTACCGCCTTAATATTATATTTAGTTGCAAACAATTTAGATTGACTGACCACAGACAACAGGCCATCACTGAGCAACTAACAATAAATTAAGCTAACCAAATACAGTTTGCCTACCATGTATACATGTACAATATTTTTGGACTATATGGCTATGTACACTATATAGGTCTAATTTCTGATTTCCCATGAGGATATAAAGGGAAAATCACACATTTTAACAAAAACCCTTGTCCTTAAGTCCAAGAAATACAGTAAATACTGGGAAATGAACCCAACTGTGAAAGACAAGTAAGGTGGATGGAATGTTTAAAACTCTTTTTTTTGATATTTTGTCTCATGTAAGACAATGACAAGGATTATGTTCAATAACCAATTTTAATACATCTTTCTAATTGTTATTCTTCAGGGTCATTTGGAAACTGACATGCAGAAGTGCTTTTTCTTGAAAACCATTCTGTAAAATCTAGATGACTTTTCTGGATGTTTGATCTATATCTCTTTTTTTAAATCCATGCTTTAAGCCAAAACATCATTTGAGCTACCAGTGTGGTGTGAGCTTGACTCATCCTGGACTCAAGTATCTTTAGGATGCACAAGTCTACTTAAGAACTTTGCAATTTCCCTATCTTTACAATAAAAGGTTACAAATATATTTTAATCATTTTAAGATACAAGATACAACTCCAAAACAGCTGTTAATTTTTGCCAAACAGATATTGCCCAAATCATTTACAAAGATTTTATAGTAAAATAATGAGGTTTGGAATGATTCTGACTTACACTGGTGCATAACTTGACATTATTGTGGCAAATTTTTGTTGTCTTATTTATTTCTAAACCATAACACTTTTTTAATGTACTGAGTGTAAAATAGTGTGTGTAATTTACAAGCAAAAACGGTACATACCCAGAAATTTGAATAGGGAATTTTGATGAATTCATTTCTATAAAATTATGTACTTAAAAATCACAGACTTGATTACCATCATCTCCTTTTTTGTCTAGCAAAAGACGATTTATCCAATATAATAAATGTTTCTTAGCTCTGCTTCTATTAGGGCTGGTCATTACAATGTGCTCAAGTACTAGTCTTCAGGTGATCTTAATCTTTTTCTTTGTGATAATAACAGGTTATTTCTTATACCTTTTTCACTACACTAACAACAAAATAACAAACCTGGTTTTCAAAATCAAAATTAAAAGCAGGAACACAGACTGGTTCATCATCAGGATCATGATACTTGGACAAATAATGATGTTTTAATGCATTTTCCACCGTGATTCTCTCACCAGGGTGCAGCACCAACATACGACTTAATAAATTAATGGCTTTACGACTGGCTTTTGGAAACAATGTTGTCCATGCTATTCCTTCCTTTTTACCAAGTTCTGAAATACATATTCTACTTACTTGAAAGATGAAATATCACATTTAAAAATAAGAGTACAGAACATATGCAAGAAAGACATGACTCACATCTCACGTATGTTTATAAAATGTGTCAAGAAATACCAAGGGGATATTCAAGGAAAAGGGAAAATGTAAAAGTACTGACAAACTCCGGAGAACAACGAGGACAAGACCAAAACGACAAAAATACTACACTAAAAACTCAAAAACAAATGAACAACATGGACCCCACCAAAAAAACTGGAGGTAGACTTAGGTGCTCCGGAAGAGTAAGCAGTCTCTGCTCCCTGCAGGACACCCGCCATGTAGCTCATGTCAAATCGGGTTAGAGGAAGGACACAAGAGAACAGGTCCTCTTTCATTTGGGACACGGTTTTATTTAAAACATTTATAACAATATAAATAACTCTGCATGAATCATGTAAATTACCACGTGTATACCTGTAAACAACTACACGTGATTTTGTTATCGTAAGATAAACACCCGACTACAAACCATGTGTTCCGCTAACTTCCATTAATATATTAATATTCTTACTGCAAGGATCAACAAAATATAATTTTTTTTTTAAATACAATCAAATTCCTAAACTTTTAGATACCGACAATCTGTGTTTTATGTATTTGTGTACATAGCAATCCTTTGCAGTGTCAGAAGACCATCGTCCATGTTTCTTAAACAATCTTTTATCAACACCTGCGTTGGCCGCAGCAGTGGCTCCACCTGATAGTTAGCTATGGAGACGAAATTTTGAAGGATCTAACCTTACAGATTGTAATGTTTCTAATAAAATCTCTCTAGCCCTGGTATACGATAAACTTTTTTCGCCCCTTAATTTATAAAATTATATTTTTTACAAAAGTTGAGGATTCTAAAAATTAAATGAGAGGGGTCAATAATACAAGCTAACTTAAGGTATCTATCTAGCATGTTAACAGGACAAGGAAGCCTATTTATTTCAGCAATTAATACACGTGTTCCTTTTGTCAAATTGTCAGTTTGACTCTTTTATGAGAACAGAGAAACATGTGATGTGATTGAAAAAATCTATATCTGATTGTCTCAGGTTATTAAGCTCAGAAAAACGTAAAAACCATCATAACTTAATAAGCACATACAACATGTTCTAATATCGTATAACGATGAGCTTTCATTACCAAATTTCAACACAACTTCACGTAAAATGTTACTTGTTATAGGCTCCTTTTAATAGCTACATAATGACCAATAAGTCTATTTGCACCTTCGTTTACAAGATTACATTAATCCGACTTGCAAGGATTAGGTAATCCTGCTAAACTATGTGACCAGTTAATTGCATAGAAAGCCTCGTCAACCTTAGCACGAGAATTGTGGTTTTTAGACAAATGAATCAAAAATAAAGATACATTCACCACTTGCAGAAATTGTCAAAAGCGTATCTGTATTTTCGTCCTGTGCTCTCAGCTCTAGATTGAAGGCAATACTCCGGCAATAATGATGATAATTCTTGAAGAGTCCTGTCACCAGATGGCAAGTCCTTCCACAACCCAGTCCGGAAAACGTCTGAAAATCGTATCAAAGGATAAGACACATGTTAAATAACAGTAAATCATTTTTAAACACATTTTATAGAGCGACCTTGACAGATTGACTACTGTCCTTGTTCTCGCCAACCCTGTCAATAGACCTTGCCAGCCTGAATAAACATAGTACACAGGACTATGAAAACATATTAATAAAAACAATCGAATCAACGAAGCATCTAGCTTCACAGCTAAAACCACAGATGCAAATTCTTCAGATCCAAATATAGTACTTTTATTCATTCCATGTACAAATATATTTTGTCTAATACATCTTTAACATACCAGTGATAATCATACCTTTTAATAAATATTCTAGTCTAATATGGCGCTGATGGCCATTTTGGTACTATTAATGTACCTTTTGCTTTGCATGCAAGTAAATGTTCATTCGCCTGTATAACCAGATATATAGGGGGTACTAGCCAATTGTTTTCACGGCCGCAGTCTTGAGGAAAAGCATTAAACGCCTCGGCTTTGCAATTCCAAAAAAAAAAAAAAAAAATATATCTAGCTAATTTTTATTTGAATCGTTAGCAAACTTATCTACTGTAAAGGGACCCCACATATTATTTAGGAAACTAAAAAATTCAAATGTATTCCCCCAATATTCAAAGTCAATTATCTTTGAAATCTGCCTTTGTATTTTCCGATCTAAGAATTCATTTTATTTCTAACTCAATACAATACTCAGAACAAATTTGAAAAATTTCGAAAGCTAATTTTTGAAGATGTTCTTTTGTACTACATTTTTTAACTATTAATTTACAGTTTTGACTATCAGTGTGCCAGAATATCTTTTTATCCTGTAATTTCTATAAGAATTCAGTGCCAGCGCTATTGCTTTAAGCTCTCGCCTTGTTGAGCTCATTGTACGTTCCATGTCATCCCACATATGATGAAAATCATTATCATTAACATCTACAATAAAAGCCCCCGCAGCAACATTACTAGCATCCGAATACACTGTTGTTTTAGGTAAAGAATATGTAAACAAACGCTTTTTGTTGACAATTATCATTTTTTCACACCAGAATGTCAACTCGTTTTTTATATCATGATATCGATCAATTCTTAAAATTGAATCCCATGAACATCTTTTCTCAATAGCAAGGTATAAAAATCTAGTTATTAACAATGATAAATCACCCGTAACAGGTGACATTGATATTAATATAGCTGTCACTCTGGCTAATTGGCGTGCTGCAACCTAAAAGATTTTTTAAAATCTCAGCTAAAGATGATAAAGTATCATTTATTCGCCTATTCGTAATATTCCAAATCATACCAAGCCATTCGAAATTTTGAACTGTATTAAAAATTGACTTTTCATTATTTATTAGAAAACCAGCGCTTTTTAGTGAACATTCTACAAAAGAAGAATTTTGAATACAAAGTAATTCATCTTGAGCCATGCCAAATCCATCATCTAGATAAAGAACAATATTTACTCCATTTTCACGCCTATATTTTACTAAAGGCCGTAAACATTTGGTAAAGAAATAAGGTGCAGATGAAAAACCAAACGACAGGACAGTAAAACAACAAAAATTGTCGCTCCATTTAAAGCCTAAATATGTTTGTTGCTTGGAACAAATATCGCAATGAAAATCTCCAGATTTAGGATCATACTTGTACATGAAACAATTTTTAGAAAAATCTCCAGTCTTCAAACTTAATTCTATCTCTTCTGACAAAATGGTTCAATTCGCTCAGATCAAGAATAGGACGCTTCTTACCTGTACTTTGTGCAGCGACACTTAATGGATTAACAATAATCGGCTGAAAAATCGTTTTTACAATACATCCTAATTCTAAAAGATCTAAAATAGGTTCGTCTACAAAATTAGAGTACTGTACAGCTGATTTGTTATTTTTAAAATACATTGAAGGCGGATTAGAGATAAAAGGAATCACATACCCGTTTTTAAAGTAATAATAACAAATTCTGAGGCACCAATATGAATCCAAAAATCAATATGAGACTTTAGGCTATGTTTCACGCCTTTAGCAACAGAAGAAACATCTAAATTTTCTAGATATTTAACATGATCAGAATATAGGTCAAATTAACCAGAACATTTACATTTCTTTATCAAATATATCGAATACTCATCCTCAATTTCTTTACTGTTTTCCCTGGGTATTTGATTTGGCGCCTGTGAGGAGCGGGCACTGAGTCCTCCAATGTCCGAGTTGCTGACAGTAGAAGCAGACAACGTATGCTGTCGGTTCCCTTATCCTTGTTGTACGAAAAAGTTGTTGACCGCAGCTGAGTTTACTGACTGGGTCACGGGGCTGAGTAACGGCAGAAGAAGTGACAGTAGCTGAAAAAGGTTTAAAATACGGATGTGGTCATTTCTTCTGGTTAATGGAACGCATAGGTCTGTTTTCCGCTGATCGGAGCCGTTATTCATCTTCTGAATTAGAAGCGAGATCATCACTTGCGCATTCTTTGGCTGCTCTCCAGCCTGCAGGAGACTTGTCCGCGATACGAATACACTTGTTTCTCTTATTAAGCTTGACAATAACACCAGACAAGAGGTTGAGAGCAACTGGGTCATCATGCGGCATGCGTTTTTGAAGCTTGTGAAGATCAGCAATAATGGCGGAATTAAACGTAAACTAGATCTGATCACCTTCACCTTTAAGTTTAAGTTTGGTTTCTTCTCTGAGCTTCTTGGCGAAAGATTCATTCCCTGCGACCATTTTCTCTTCAAGCGAAGAAATCTTCCCACCCATATATGATTTTGAAAAGTTGAAAATTATCAACAAGATCTGGAGCATAAACGGCACCAGGACATGTAGTTGTATTAATGTACACCAAACGAAATTTGCCACGACTTCAATTAAAATGTATCGAAAGTTCAGCTATGAAGTATGTCATGTTATATATCGTTAGAATTTTAATTTTTTGCCGTTACTCATTCTGCAGTTAAAATTTTAGTTTTCCTCATCACAAATTTCCCAATACCCCTCTATGTTAAATTTTTGACATTGCTCAAAATGGCATATTTTCAAAGATCAATATCCCGGTTCAGTGTTATAACCAGATTATAATTCAAATTTATGTCTAAAATTTCCTCTTTTATCTGTCATAAAACCACTCAAAATAAAATTTTGATCATGTCTTGTTACTGGAGACCATTGGTTAATTGCACCATCAAAATGAAGCAAATTTACAAAGTCTAAAGAATTAACATTACGCCCTATGGAGAAATTTTTTATTTCAAGTTAAAATTAATGTTTAGCTTCAGTTTCAACTGCGGCATAAAATAAGAATTCCAACGATGTATAATATGATATATTTCACTGTAAAACTTTGGATACAGGTTCACTTTTGTTGTGGCAAAATTGTTTGGTGTACTATAGATACCCTAACAGGTCTATCTGTATCTCCAGATTCATAATCGGATGCAAGTAGTCTTTCCGAGTCGGATATAGTAACATGAAAGCTGCTACGTGAATGGCAAACTTCGAATAAACAATCATATCATATCATTCGTATTTATAATAATATAAATAACTGTGCATGAAATACACGGCGCGGGAATTATAATACCGCATTGCGGTGTAAGAACCTCCAATAGAATCATACATGTAAATTTCCACGTGTATACCTGTAAACAACTACACGTGGATTTGTTATCGTAAACAAATACACTCGACTACAAACCATGTGCTCCGCTAACTTTCATAAATATATTAATGAACTACCTGATTATGAAAAGACCAGTTTCTTTGAACAATTTAAGAACAAATAA
>JAULBM010069143.1:0-10116 GCA_032357055.1 Geukensia granosissima | reverse complement strand
CAATTATTTCCATTCTAAAGCAATTGTCATTTCAAAGCTGCAAAATAGCTTAAAGAAATTCCGCGAAACGTTGTGAAAATTTTTTGCTAAATTTCTTTTACGTCATAAACAGCATGACATCATTAAATCCCGCATGCTGGATTGTTTCCTCTTCCGGTGCAAACGAAGAAAATACAGAAAAACAACAAGTGGGAAAATAAATTGAAAATGTTAGGATAACGCATTGATATTCCACCCGATATACCATTAAAGTGCTTCACTTATTAAAAATAATCCATACTCAATGAAAAACAATGGTTTCCCAGCTATTGAAATTGGAAATGTGTCATTTTGAGTGAATTTTTGGGCATTAAAGGTTGCACTTACCAAATAAAATTTGGGACCAAATTTTGGCATGACAAATAAAATCTATGGCAAGTTTTAGTCTTACTTTTGTGTTTGTTTTAGCTCTGATATCTACACATATATATATATATTTCAAATATGCATGCCTCATAGATTTGCTGGATATGGGTAATTATTTAAAAAAAACAACAATTTATCTGTTTCCATAGCAACCAAACTGCTAATATTTCCCTTTAAAACACACGGGTTAGGCTAATGCTTAGCAGATTTTGACATCTCAGTAAGGTAAGAAAGGAAATTTCAATCCACATCTGGTATAGTTACGTTTCCATCTATTCCAGAATTGTTTGATAATGGTATTTATCCTCGTTGATCGTTTTGAAATGTATGATTTGTATGTAGCACTTAAATTGGTCGTATCTATTTATTCATTTGAAGGGTATGGTAATGACAGTATTCTACGACCATATAGCAGGTGCGCTGGCGTCAGTGCTTCACTATCTCCGAAATCGGTCGAAACATAGTAAGCGGTCGATCATTGAATATCGATTCAATTTTCGTTGTTACCGTTTGAAGAGTTTCTATATCAATGAGTGATCGTCCGTGTATCTTCTTGAGGCTTGTTTTCGTAAAGTCGACGAGTCTCTCCCCACACCCTCCAAACCAAGGCGCACGTTTTGGATTAAATCGCCATTCAATTCCCTGTGATGAAAAGTTTTCCTTAATTTTGTCTAATTTAAAAAAGTCTCTTTATTTCATCCGATGCGGAAACAAAAGAAGTTGCATTGTCTGTAACGATCACACGTTAAGCTACTCTTAACACTCTCCTATATTATCCATATTTCTCGATATTCATAACTTTGTCGATTCTAGTCGTCGGTTGTGAATACATATTCAAGTTGTCGGGCGCTGGTTTTTGTAGTAGAAATATGAGCATTGTGTATGTTTCCTGCATGTTGTAATGTCTCGGAGGAAAAGTAACCTCGGTGTCGGTAAAAATGTCATCTGCTAGATGTCATTTTGATGATTTTCCGGTAAAGGTTCATCCCATTCAAATCTGTTTGTCCATAAAAATGGCATCAACATCTTTGCTCGAATCCTCACGGGGCTGAGAAGTCATAACAGATCGTAGATTTTGGTTGATTCACTTAGTATTTTTCTCTTTGAGGTATACTTGTCGTCTTTGATTACGACATCGCTTTTAACATACATCAATTCATCAGATTCTGTTTTCCATCGCGTGCCTAAGATTTTTGTTATTTTTTCGGTATCCAGTACATTATTATCATTCGCTTAGTCTTTAAGTTTGGTACTATTTGAGGTCCAAGATCGGAGATTGAATCCCGCTTCCATCATGAGTTGTCGTACCTCCTTGAAATAATTAATAGCTACTGCTTCATTTGTTACGCTTGTCAATATGTTGTCAACGTAAATATCCCTATCTTACTTGAGGGTTAGGCTGTCAAAATAAACGGCGAACAAATCGTTCCAAACAATCTTAACCGTTGTTAATTCACTTTTCGGATCTTCTGAGTCGCTTAACAAAAAAAAATCTTGTCATATCATGATCGTTTTCGTGTAGGCCGATGAATAAAAATGCTTTTTCAATGTCCGTAACAATAGCAACAGGATTCATTCGCTATCTGACTAATATTTGGTGATGTCATTTAATATCGGCGGTTGTAGGGGAATAGCTATCCTAATCGGTGTGGTACTTGAGTCCTTCTTTACAGGATGATGAGGGATGTAATGTGCTTGATCAAATCCATTGTCTGCTTCCGTAACATTCTCTTCTCTTGATCACTTATGATTTGCCCAAACCTCTTCAGCATTGCTGGATTCTGACTTAGTCTCCATCCTACGTTTGGTTTAATCAAAATTTGTCGCTCATGGTTCGTGTTCTCGTTTCCATGATAATTTCGATACGTATCGATTTTTTCGAAATACTATTGAAGACTTTTGATAATTATCTACTGCTTCAATTTCTATGCCATCTCTTTTAACGCCTATATTTTCAAGCGACCAAAATTTCTCCAAGTTGAATTCTTCTGGCTTGTGCAGCAATAAAATGTTGTACATTCCTATTCAAGGTATTTGTCTGTCGTTGTGCTTTATCTGTTTGATAATAAATACATAAGTTTGGACTTAATTGCTGTTGGGCCTGCTCCTCTAATAATTTTGTCCTCCATAAAATCCCAATAAAAGTCAGCTGCGATGAGTGTCGTCGGCTGATATTGGTTGTGCTCAGCGTAATCCACTAAGATACTTAAATTCTCTCAAGTTGCTTCTCATGTAGTTTGTAATAGGATTAGCAATGATCGGTACAACCATAAATCCTGCTGGAATTTTATCTCTGTATTACGATTATACGTATAAAGATGTTTTTTGTTAGTCGGCAAATTTCGTTTACACTATCCCTAAAGGCAGATGAATGTATTGTCTCTGTATCTTTCATTTCTAGGTTAAACTTCGATTCTAATTCTTCGGTTACGGATGAGCGCTGTGCTCCCTCATCGAACAAAATATTCGTATGAATACACTGAGTTCCTCCCAAAGCTGGAGCGATTGCAGTTTTAACCGTGACTGTACTGTAGATGAATGTAAGCTGATTGTGGGTTTAGCAATGTCTCCTCCATTACGGTATGTATAGCTGTTTCCTGTGTGACATTTTTCTCATTGCAGATACTGGTGTGGTGTTTTTTATTGCAGTGTCGTGAGCGATTTCGTGATTTGCATTCATTTAAACGATGTGATGGGAAACAGTTGAAGCACAACTTCTTTTCCTTTACAATGTTTATGCGATGGTCGTATTCCTTTACTTTTATACATTTAGTTGGGTCATGTATATCATGACAATATATGCACGGTTTTTCTCGAATATTGACTGATCTTGATGTATTAAAATATTAATGCTTCTGAACGTCTTCCGTGGACTCCGATTATTTCTTTTATTGCGCTTATAAAAAACGATGCTGTAGCGTGTGAGAGTCAAACTTATCAATGAGAGGTTCTGTGCAATTTGCGGCTTCTCTTACCGAAATCTTTCTCAAAATTCCTCGTCATAAGTTGTTAAGTTTCCAATCCATGTTCACGGGCTAAATGTTCCCTTATTTCCGATGACAATTTGTTCAAAATGATAGGAATGAGTAATACACGATTGTGTGCGATTTATATGAAATTCTGAATGTCTGTAATTGTTAAATTGAATGACTGACTCAAAAGAGTCCCAAAAAGTCTGCCACGATAAGATTTCTCCGTCAGATGTGGGTATGGTGAGCTTTGGCAACTGTAAAGTACTGTTGCTAAATTGCGTTTTTGGATTCAAATGTGGGATTTGACATGATTGATCTGTGTTGTGTTGATTTCTGTTTTGTAGAACGGGCTAACTGTGGGATGCACATGAACGTGTTTGGTTGGTCTGCGTTGTGATGATTTCTGTTTTGTAGAACGGGCTCACTGTAGGATAAGCATGTACTTGAAAAGCTTGCGGATTCCTAATGATCGTGATTTACATGGATTTGATTTGATCATTCATTCTGAGACCGGGCGCTACATACAGGTTGTTTGTACATTTTGCGTAAGTGTCTTATCTTTGTGTCAATAAAGAATTTATCCTCATTCGTCTGAAGAATGTCTTCTTCCATGTCTTCTCCTTGTCCAATTTACTAATAATCTTCTGCTTTTCAACTAATGCCACTAAAATTTCGACAAAGTCCTCGTTAAATTCTTCTGTTTCCTCCGATTTTCGAATGAATCTGGTGACAACTCCTTTGTGTCCTAATCTCTGTGATCGTAGTCTACTTTCCATCGTTTCTGTTCTAGCGGCATCAAAAATGTGGCGAATTCACGTCTAAGTCGTATTACAATACAAATTCAATGCATGGTTTTCTCAAAGTACGAAGTTACGATGGCTGCAACGCCCATACAAGTTCTAAAGTAAAGTCATCAAAGCTTGCGCTAAGCGCGAGTGACGTAAGGTTTAACTTTGCACAATTTCCAAGACACCAACTAAATTTGCAGGTACAAAATTCCTCCCTAACAATGTGAGGTTAACAAGTAATAGCTTTTCTAAAAAGCTAGCCGTCTCTTAGCTTTCTTATAATACCGAGGAAATGTTCTGTTTTTATTAATTTGTGAATCAGTTATGTTGATACACAAAGTAAATTTCACCATTGCAAATATTGTTAGATACCCGTAATATACAGGAAATCTGTTTAAGCAGACTGGGGATTTACAATGTGGCATACATTTATTAACTTAAACTGAATAAGAAAATTAACAGTTCACAGACACTCGAAAATGCTGGAGCGCAGAAATTTTGACCAGATGCGTATTGAACAATTTCTTACACCAGCAAAAACGCTACGCATATAACACATGCGTGAATAATACGAAAATGCCACACATGTGACATATGCGTGTATCACATATGTTTTAAAGTTAGAATATAAGTTGGATAAGAATAACGTTTTTGGGTGATATGGTCCACACTTGTGAAACGCATGTAAAATTACACGCATTTGAAGCATATGTGCACCACAAATGTTTCACATGCATGTCAAACATATATCACATGCATGATTTCCCTCACATGTGTCACATGTGTAGCATTTTCTCCCAAGTACCATCGTTAATTACTGTATGTGATCCAAGTGATTGTCCGAATGTAGACATTAAACAACTACTGTAACAGTAAATATTAACCCGTTCGACCTGTCAATCATTTTGACACTGAACAATTTTCTTTTCAAAGTAAATATAAAAGTTGAAAAAAATATTGAAGTTGACAAGCTACATAATATATAACCAATGATGTCAAATTAAGACGGCCGTTGAAGTCGCCAAACTATAACGAAGTCCGTACTGTTTTCTGCCTTAACTACTCCAATCACGCTGGTCAGTAGTTTTGCATCATAGGAGTAGGAATAGTTTTGAAAGGGGGGTGCTGTTAAATGTGAAAAGCCCCAAATATAGTAGTGGTAGGCTAAAATTCGACCGGTTTCTGTGCCTTATATTATTTCTTGCTTAATTAAGCAAGCGCCATACACAACTCGGCCACCTGCCTAGGTTAGGCTATTGAAAATATTGTTTTCAATAACCGGGTAGTGCCTTTCCATTAACAAGGAACAGTGCATGATACATTGTTGAATGTAGATAGTATATTTCATTTTTGTAAGCAAATCTATCCCAGCTTTCATGTATGTTTAAAAGGACTTCGTATTTCCATTTCGTACAGCAGCAACAAATCAATAAAATCAATTTGTACAAATTTTGACATTCGTGACAATATACCTACCATCCGGATCTGTGATTCATTAGATTATACAATGTTCACATGAACGCAGTTATGAATGTCTGATAATAAACCTCATTAGGAATGAATTTTTGCCTGCAAATTTTGTCCGTCCCTCAGTGGGATTTGAACTCGCGCTACTGCCACATCCATGGCTTCGATCGCCACTACTGTGCCTAGCGGCCTTGAACACTCGGTTACTTTCACCTAAATTTTCTATAGACTTGGTGGTCGAGTGGTCTAGGGCGTTGGACACAGTAGTGGCGATCGATGCCAGGGATGTCTTAGTAGTGTGATTTCGAATCCCACTGAGGAACGGACAAAATTTGTACGTACAAAATTCATTACTAACAATGTGAGATTTACAAAAATCTAATTATTAACAGATCCTGTTGGGAGACGTATTGTGACGAATTTTTAAAATTTGTATAAATTGATTTGTATAAACTGATGAAAGCTGGAATAGATTTGCCTACAAAAATGAAAAATCTCCATGCAACAATGTATCATGAAATGTGCTTTTTCAATAGAAAGGCATTTCCCGGTTACTAAAAAAATATTTTCTATAACCTAGGTGGCCGAGTGGAGATAGGGCACTGGACACAGAAGTGGCGATCGAAGCCAGGGAAGTCCTAGTAACGTGAGTTGAGAGCTGAGGGACGGACAAAATTTGCGGGTACAAAATTCATTTCTAACAATATGAGGTTAATCATCAGAAGTTCGTCATTGCTTTAATGTGAATATTGTATCATCTGATTCCTCAGAGGTCATGGGACATGTATAATATTACAAATTTCAAACGTTTATATAAATTGGTTTGAAATTAATGAAAAATACTATCTACATGCAAGAATGTATCATGAAATGTGCTCTTTCAATGGAAAGGCATTGCCCGGTTACTAATACCTAAATTTTCTATAGCCTTTGTGGCTGAGTGGTCTAGAGCGTTGGACACAGTAGTAGCGATCGAAGCCAGGGATGTCTTAGTAGCGTGAGTTCGAATCCCACTGAGAGACGGACAAAATTTGCAGGTACAAAATTCATTCCTAACAATGTGAGGTTAATTATCAGTCGTTCATAATTTCTTTCATGTGATCATTGTATAATCTAATGAATCACAGATCCTGAGGGGGAAGTATATTGTCACGAATTTTAAAAATTTGTGTCAAATTGATTCGTTTGTGACTGTATGAAATGGAAAGACGAAATCCTTTGAAGCATACATGTAAGCTGGGATAGATTTGCTTACAAAAAATAAAAAAACTACATGCAACAATGGTCTTTCAATGGAAAGGCATTAGCCGATTACTAAAACCTAAATTTTCTATAGTCTAGATAGCTGAGTGGTCTAAGGCGCCAGACACACTAAAGGCGATCGATACCAGGTATGTTTTAGTAGCGTGAGTTCAAATCCCAAGAATTCATTCTTACAATGAGAGGTTAATAATCAGAACTTCACCATAACTTTCTTGTGAATATTGTATCATCTGTTTCCTCAGAGATCCGGGGTGGGGGAGATATATTGTCACAAATTTCAAACATTTATATCAATTGATTTGAAAATAATGAAAACACTATCTACATGCAACAGTGTATCATATACTTTTCTCTTTCAATGGAAGGCATTACCCGGTTTCTTAAACCTAAATTTTATATAGCCTAGATGGACGATTGGTCTTACGCGCTGGCCACAGTAGTGGCGATCGCAGCCAGGTATGTCTTAGTAGAGTGAGTTCGAATCCCACTGAGGGAGGGCAAAATTTGCAGGTAAAAATTTGATCTTGCAATGTGAGGTTAATAATCAGAACTTCACTATTACTTTCGTGTGAATATTGTATTATCTGATTCCTAAGAGATCAGTGGGGAGATATAATGTGACAAAGTTCAAACATTTATATAAATTGATTTGAAAAAAAAATGAAAATACTATCTATATTCAACAATGTATCTTTCAATGGACTGTATTAGCCGGTTACCTAAAGCTAAATTTTCTATAGCGTAGATGGCCGAGTGGTCTATGTCGCTGAACACAGTAGTGGCGATCGATACCAGGTATGTCTTAGTAGCGTGAATTCGAATCCCACTGTAGGAGGACAAAATTTGCAGGTACAAAAATCATTCCTTACAATGTGAGGTTAATAATCAGAACTTCATCATTGCCCTCAGATATGGGAGGGGAATGAGATATACTGTTACAAATTTCAAACATTATATGCAACAATGTATCATATGCTCTTTCAATGGAAAAGCTTTGCTCGGTTACTTTAACCTAAAATTTCTCTACCCTAGATGTCCGAGTGGTCTAAGGCACTGGACACAGTAGTGGCGATCGAAGCCAGGTATGTCTTAGTGGCGTGAGTTCGAATCCCACTGAGGGAGGGCAAAATTTGCAGGTACAAAATTCATTCCTAACAATGTGAGGTTAATAATCATAAGTTCATTATTCCTTTTATATGAATATTGTAACATCTGATTCCTAAGAGATCCGGGGAGATATATTGTCACAATTTTCAAACATTTATAAAAATTAGTTTGAAAATAATGAAAAACACTATCTATATGCAATAATGTATCATGTACTGTGCTCTTTCAATGGAAAGGCATTACCCGGTTATTGAAAGCTAAATTTTCTATAGACTGCTGTGTCCAACGCCCTAGACTACTCGCCCTCCAAGGCTATAGAAAATTTAGGTGTCAGTAGCCCTGTAATGCCTTTCCATTGAATGAGTACTACTAGTACATGATAAATTGTTGCATGTAGATAGGAATGTATTTTGTACGTGCAAATTTTGCCCTCCCTCAGTGGGATTTGAACTGACGCGACAAAGACATAAGTGGTGTCGATCTAAACCACTGTCACTAGCGCGTTAGAACACTCGCACTACTGACCAATAAACTGACCGAAAAGGTTGATTGCCAATTATCACCTGGATTACCCAACTATCCAATCATGGATAGTTATGTGCCTCAATTACCTTTTCAATCATCTTTAATTAAGAAAGTTTTCTAAAGTGTTTTTCAGTCTTAAAGTTCCGAAAGGAATTTCAGTTTCTTTGATCCTTTTATAGAAAATGATTTTAATAAGAATATGTTTATTTATTATCGGAAATGTATGGCTTCGTCGGTAATTTATAAAAAAAACATTTGTGCTTTACTCAAAATTGAGAAATTTACAACAAAATACCATAAATATTCGTTGGAACTTCATATTTTTATCGAATATTTCGAACCAAAGCACGATTACGATTTTATCGCTAAATCATCGAATACGTTTTTATCCAGCAAGATGTGGCGTCCTTGGGGTTTACAACTGCTAGCTTCTTCCAGTTACGAGATGTCTTTTGACAAGCTTTGCAATGTAATTATTTTTAGTTTTGGTAAAACAATTCACAGTGAATTTTTTTTTTTATAAATTTATTTTTAATAATTTTTTTTTCTGGTTTTCTAAAACTTTGCCTCCAACTTTTTCAATTCAATGGAATTTAATCAGTGCAGCGTAATATTACAAAAAACATGATCTGATCAAATTGGGAAGGGTCGTTTCTCTCTTACCACACATTTCTTTCACACATCAAAGCCCGTATCCAAGAAAATGTTGACTGCATCGATCTTCGCATTGGAAGTGACGATGAGCCTGGGTTAACTAAAGCCATTGACAGCGTATTCCCAAATATATCCAGACTACTGTGTACAAAACACATAAAAGATAACATTTCTGATCACCTAAAAAACAAAATAGGTTGCAAAGATGACAAGAGAACAGAAATCCTTTCTAAAATATTTGGTGTAAATGGACTCTCAGATGCTATAGATACAACAGACTTTGATATTAAAGCACGTGAAATAAGTATAGAATATCCTGAATTTTTAAACTATTTCCAGCTTCATCTGCAACAACATCTTCGCGACTATGTCAATGTACCTAAGCGTCAGTTGAACCACGACAGGCTATGGACAAACAAGAATTGTGAGTCCATAAATCATGTGTTTATACGGGCTATCAACTGGACACCAAAGTCAATTCCAGAACTTATAAAAAGCATTCATAACATTGTTAAAGTGTTATTCATTGACATTAAACGGCCCTTTATGGTACAGTGAACTTTGAACTTTTTAGCGTGTACCGAAAACATGCAGTCTCCTACCAGGCGTGGCAGTCAAAAACAGAACCAATAAGAACTTCTTTACCAGAAGTTAATGAAAGACACCAATTTTAAAAGTGGTAAAGTCAAGTCTTCGTATAAGGACTTTGAAGTGCCTGGTACAAAACGTATAGCAGCAAAACCTTACCAAGCAACCAGACCAAGGACTTGTCGTACAAAAAACGTAAATTGTTTGTAAAAAATACTTTTCGGAAATAGTTTATATTGATTGTTATCTGTAAACTTTCTTATTCATGTATTGTATAATAAATATATTACTAATTTATTTTATTGTATTTACTGCAATAAACATCATCACTCATTTGACAAATTCCT
>JAULBM010069132.1:0-10116 GCA_032357055.1 Geukensia granosissima | reverse complement strand
ATCTCAAAACTGGTGATAGATAGCTGATAACATGTAATAGAGAAAATGTGTACCTTATTAAGATCTACATTTGCAACTGGTTGTCAAGGACTCGTATAGATGACTTAAAGACAACTCTACTTGCGGAATTATCGGGAAAGACCTACATTTGTTTTCTGAACAAATAACCTTTCATTCATACTGTGTTGCCAATAACGTGACGAAAGACAAGATGGAGGCAATGCCAAATTTATTAATATTGTGTAATGATGCGACCAGTTAAAGTGTCAATTTTAGACACACCAATTCGTTATTAGGAGACTTATATTGATGGAAGGTCAGTATTTTCAATGGTTGTTTAAATATATAGGCATTGAGACGTGACACATAATTGTGCTTACTCAAAAAATGGAGAAAAGTTTTTTAAATATATATCATGCATTCGTGTGGTTCTTGTCTCAATCTAGGAACTTGTGATTCAGTGGATGTCGTTTTCGTTATGTTTAAAAGTTGCTTGTTTTTCATTCTATATAAATATGACCGATTATTGTAACATCGGAATATCATTACATTATATTTTTTGAATATTTTTCAGTTTGACTTATAATGTGGATATTTGTTGATTATTGAAGGACTTAATAGGGCAAAATTTTTTGAATTCATACGTTTTGGATGGCTGTCTCATAGACAATCATTTCACATCAACTATACTGACCATCAAAAGATACGCAATACCTTAAATGAATAGCATATCGTATTGGGTTTATATGAAATTTCACTTTCATTTATCAAATAGTTTATTTGACATGTGTTCAAGTGATCGCCGGAAAAAAATTCTTGGGTTTCTCTTGAATTGGGCTACATTGATGCAATGACATCACAGGGGTCCAAATCAAAATTCTGAATGTTGCAATCAAATTTCTAAACACAACAGAAAAAATACAAGAATTCAGGCTTATATGGTTATTTGTACTAAATTTTAAGAAGACATGTTCCTTTAGGTTAAGATCTGCACAAAAATTCAAGAATTTGCATTTTGGGGTAAAAAAACGTGAAAGGCAAGTTTGTTGAAATAGTAAATTTTTTTTAAATCTCAAAATTTGTAAAAATGTTCCTTTGGACTTGTTGAAAAATCGGGCAAAATTCTAGACCAATATCTATACTAACTAAACTATTTTCGTCTGCCGATGTGTTATCTTCAATATCTGGTCAACGTTTCACGAAAAAAAACACAAGCAAAATGTAACTAACGGTGTAATCCACATTTTACGTACTTAAGATGAACATCATGTCAAGTGCTTTTTTTCTAAATTTTGGTTCAACTGTAAATGAAATTTACACTTTTAACAACTTTAAATCAATATGAAGTGCTCTTAAGCTGTTTCTACACTTACAATGTCTATATATTGATTTAAATATGAATTTGCGCCTATCAGATATTTTTAAATTGCAAATAAGGAAGAATTTCTTTCCCAAAATATATAAAGTTAAACAGAACAGACCATGAAAGAGATAAAAAGAATTTTTGTATTAACGTTGTATGTATGTTTTAACTGTAAGTAATGTATATGTCTTTAATGAAATTTTTTTAGAAGCAATAAGATATTTCATAACATTTTGTATTTGGTGAACGGCTTTACGTTTTATTAACAAGTTATACATTTAATTGGGGTAAAATTTAATACTGTGACGATATAAACTTAAAATATATTAAACAATGTGTTGTATTCAGTAAGTGTATCATAACGATTACATTTTATTTCTAGTTTTACTGCCTGGTTTGTGTCCAGTCAACCCATTTAAAGTATGCACGAATCTAAATATCATCCCTTAGGAGCAGTTACAAAATTGCCACTATATGGACACAATTAAAGTCATATTTTTAGGCGCAACAATATGACATCACAGAAAATCACGAAGCAATGACCTGATTGACATATTTTATTGTATGTCCGAAAGAAAGGTTTGCAACTTTTCGTTATACTGTGTTAATGAGTTTAGTAGTGGTTTTTGTGACGTTTTAAAGTACGAGTAATTTTTTTTGTAGTAGAACTTATTTGTGTTGTTTGTTTTCACCTCTTACATACATTCTCCTAAAGATGAACTTCATACATCACGAAGAGCTCATAATTGAATGTTGCTTGACGTCCAGTGGCAAGTATTCCATGCATATTCAGGACGAGAGCATATTAATGAATGATGATGATGAACCCTGCTTTGAACAAGACCCACATGCTGAGCCGGATTTTTAACCTGCTAAGAGCTTATATGTAACGAAAGAAGACAAAAAAAAAAAAACAAGTAAACGGTCTACCCAACTATATGAAAAACAATTACACTACGATATAGAATGAAATTTGCTTATACCCCCACAAGTGAAATTCTAAACCTAACAAACAAACAACGATTACACCCCAAAAATTCATAAAAATAAAATAAAGCAAAACTGCCGGAAACATAACGCAAAAGAACATCAAAATAAAAGAAAACCCCCCAAAACATTGTAAATTGAGCATGCTATCGTTAAAAGCACAAGTAGTCGGTAACAGAGTACTATTACACTCTGCACGGATAACGCCAACAATTAAAGACACCGAGACAAAAAGTAAACACCAAAACACCTGTCAGCAGGAATAATTTTATTCCGCAATTTTAGCGGATTTTCGCAATTGGAAGTCCGAATTTGTTAAATTTTTTGTTTTCATAGTTTTAGCGTCAGCGTAATCGTTCCTTATTTTTATTGTCGCCAAAACTGGCAACGCCTCTGCCTGGACATAACACTAATATATAGTAGATTCCACCTAATAGAAGCAAGCTTAAATAAATGTTTCTTGATTTTTCGCGTGAGACTTATGTCATTGCGAAGTTCACCTGTCAATGGATGCTTTTATAGCTTTCCTTATGCCATCAATTTAAACGCGCTATCTGTATGTTACATGTGTTAAAAATGGAAAATGAATAACGTTAGTAATAAACTGATTGAAGATAATTTCTGCCTGTAAGATATTTTTAAATTAAAAATAAGGAAGTTTTTCTTGTGAAATGGTGGATTAGTTACATGGCGTACATAAACACTAAATGGCGATTTTATTTATTTATACTGCTTTCGTATTTGAATTGTAAGTTATAGAGGCAGTTAAAATATGCTTTTAGTAACGTAAAAAATGAAGACTTAGTTGTTTTATTTGCATTATTTGCTTCGCTTCGGTCCATATACTTTTCGGGGTGACTCACCGGTCCATAAATTGCCATATGACCCAAGGTGCCATGAACTATTTGTTAACTAGATTTTAAGTACCATTCCATCAAACAATTAGATCTATTTTTTATATCCAACTATACATACCAAAAGACTATATGCAAATTCATGAATGCATAAACCAAAGGCACATAGCAGTAGATGTAATATATTGTACATAAATTCAAAATCTGTCAACACCTGCTGCCAAGGTTTGGTAAATGTTCCTCTGTTTCCAATCAGGCTAACCAAAAATATTCCTTTATTTATCACCTGAAATTATACAAAATGATTTTTTCAGATTTTAGATTTCCAGTGCATATCAATGTATTCGCATTTAATTTTCATTTTAGGCAAACGAACCCTAAATTTATGTTTTCAAGTCTTTGTTTTAAACATATTGTTTAAAATTATAACTAATCATGTTCCACCGTTTTTGAAAACATTCTCCAACAACAGCATTATTATTATTTATATAGTAATCCCCTATTGATTTAACAATTTATTTTCATTCAACGCATGAAAAACTTTGTGAGAGTTAAGAATTTTAATTAGTTTCGTGATTTAAATAGAATTCGATGATACCAAAGTTGGGACAGAAATCGTTACGTCACAAGACAGACAAGACCATGGGCAACAAAATGAAACGAAAGACAAACATAAAATACACAATACTACACTGAAAACAAAAGCTGCATTAACACGAACCCACCGGAAACCAGGGTGAGCTCTGGAAGGTTAAGCAAATCCTGCTCCACTAGTGTCACCTACCGTGTCGACAAAGTCAGTGTAAAATCACAATCGATGTTAGTCATAGCTGTTATAATAACGGATTTGTTGTCACGACAGTGTAAGATATCCATTGTCATAAGAAAAATAAATATTTCGTACCGGTCAACCAAATTACGATGGCGACCGAAAATTTCCCGAGTGATGCCTCTAATCTTAATAACATGACACGCTAATAGAAAAGCTATGAAAAATTCTCGTAGTCCTGTTTTCAGCCAAACTTTAAACTGATTACCGTATTTTTTGGACTTTCGTATAAAGACCACAGTCATACTTACATTTAAGGCACCTAAAAACCATAATGTAGGCTCCAGTCCAAAGGAGAAAATTAACCTTAAAATGATCGATGCTATGAGTGTTCTAATGGCTGGTGGATTTACACCAACAGTTATCACAAGTGTCAGAGATCCAAACATGGCTGTCCACACTAACCAGGATAATCGAGGGTCTAATTCTGAAGTAAACAAAATTGACACAAATGAGAAATTTGCCTGTCTAATATTCTAGTAGGGATGAGTTTCGTTGAAGAAAAATCGTGTCATGATATATCGATACAATACTACCGTAACATGAAACGTGTCGACAAGTACCGATTTCTCATTTGTACCTTTCATTATTCTAATTTTTAGGTTGTTTTTTATGGTAATTCGTAAAATATTGTACTACATGTATGAGGCAGAAATCTTTGTGTCTGGAAAATGTTATGTGGTCATACATTTTACATCTTCATGTCAAAAACAGCTTTTAAGCCTCTAGATGTTGAAATGTCCAAATATTAATCAAACCGCAAAATAGCGATAAGCAAGATTTGAACCGCTGAAACTCACCGGTACAAAATCTTGCATATTGCTATTTTGGTTCGTAAAACAATAAGCGGTAAATCAATATACCGGTATATCGTCACACCCCTATATTCTATATTCAATATATACAATATCACTATAAAAAGCAATATGAGGTTGATATTTGACAAGTAACAGATGCAGATTATTCACTTCAATTTGATCTATTTTAATCTTGAACATACTATTCTGGTTTCTTTCAGACACGTCTCAAGCTGACGATTTATTGTCTAATTTTCAATAGTTAAGGAATGCATGCTTAATGATGTTCGATACTCTGATAATGAAAATCAATAGCTTTTCAAAAGCGAATGATTGATTATAAGACAATGCATATTTGAACAAAATAAGTAGAAAAAATTGAGGTGATATAAGCATTTAAAAATTTGATAGAAAAGGGATTTCCCTGGATTTTTTACAGGTTGTGCCTTAGACGGTTTAATCTATTAAAACCTATGAAGAAATAACAAAGTATTAAGAAACTAACAATTGAACTTTACAATGTGTCTTATGTAATTATGAAAAGAAAAGTGGGGGTCATCGGACAAAAATAATTTTGCTTTGAAATGATTAAATCCAGAGTAGTTCTAGACTCTGACAAAAATTTCTGATCTTGAGCAGCAAACATCCTTAAAGATTTTACAAAAATTTAAAAAAGACAGGAGCCTGATATCATACATCACAAACAAATGTAAAGACGACGTAGACTTCTAGATGCAAGTATCGTTCAGTGACTTCATCCTGGTTGTTATAAACAATGTTGCTTCTCAGCTAGAAAAGCTGGGCAAAGGACCATTGCACCCAAGGCAGGTTCCAGTGGCTCAGCAGTTTCAGATAAGAAGAGTTTTTTTTTATATTAATTTCCCACAAGGTCCCTCGTTATACTAATTTCGACTGTGGCAGCCATCTTTGTTGTTAATGGGGATGTCAGATACTATTCTGAGAGGAAACACCTGAAGAGAATTCCATTATAGTCCATTTCTAATGGGGAGCATTGGTCAGTTGTTTCCCTTAATTGATAACACAGATGGAGCTGCTGTAGATCAGGTCCAACAAACATGTGTTCTTATCTATAGATAGATATTGACTAAGTACTACTGTGTTGCATTAATTCACTAAATTCTTATAAAAAATGGCAACAACATGTTGTTGTGTTCCTGGATGCTCAAACAGAGGTGGACACTTGTTTCCAAAAGATGACCAGTTGAAAAAAGATTGGATTATTGCTATAAAAAGAAATTCAATTGACTCTAAAAACAAAGCCTGGGATCCTAGCAAAAGTAGTGTTGTATGTTATTCCCATTTCACAGAATCAGACTACATTAAAAAAACAACCTTTGGTAAGAAAAAAACTTTATATTTTTACAGTTGTATATTGCCTTTTTTAGAGAGATCAATCCTAATTAAAATGAGTGAATATTAATTAAAAAAAAACTTAAAACTCAATCTTTATTAATTTTTACTTTCTTAAAAGCAAAACAAAATATTTTATATGCTTGGACAAACTCCTGTCTAAATATTTTTTAACTAGATAACTTGAGGTTTGGTAATGATGAATTAATTAATCATAAAAACCTTGCTGAGAGGTCAGACTATTACAATCTTTGCACAACATGATATATTTTCATAACAGATTAGGCATGGAAAAACAGATTATGATCACAAAGACTACATATGTCTTCTTGTATAAATGTATTGCACATCAAAATAATATGGTAAAACTTAATTTTTCAAATTAAAATATAAATAATGATAAATTTTTAAAATAAAAATATTAATAATGCTAAATTTTTTAAATAAAAATATAAATAATGATAAATTTTTAAAGGTACATCTGTCTGTAAGAAAAAACTAAGGAAAGGAGCTGTCCCAAGCATTTTTTACTGGAGGAAACGCCTTGCAAGTGAAAATGAGCGAAGTGACAGACTTTTTAACAGAAATAAATTAAGACACGAATTTGCAAATGAAGACAATGACTTTGAATCTAAAAATGTGTATAACTCAGAGGTGCCCGAGATTTGCAGTGAAGAAGTTGTTGAGAGTTCATTTAAACCAAATACCGATATTGAAAGTGAGAAAGAGGAGACATTTTTCACTGCTGTGCCTCTTTATTCTGAATTTTCAAGTCAAACTCCACCATGGCCTTCTCTTGCAGTGGATAACTTTAGACATGATGATGAAGGCATATTGTTTTATACTGGTCTAGCAACATATGCAGATTTTAAGTTAGTGTTAGCAACTTTAGGAGAGGCAGCCTATAATTTAAATTATTTATATAACAGAGTTGATCAAATGAGTGTTGAAGACCAGCTCTTCTTAACTTTAATCAAACTTAGACGTCACAAAACAAATTTTGAATTAAGTAGACTTTTCAGTATTTCTGAACATTCAGTTACAAATATATGGATTACATGGGTAAATTTTATGGCAAAACAATGGCGAGAACTAGACATATGGCCACAAAGAGATTTAGTTAGATTTTTCAGCCCGGAAGATCTTCGCCAAAAATTTCCATCAACCCGTCTTATTGTTGATGGAACAGAAGTTCCTGTTAAAAAACCGAAATCACCCATAGCACAGCAATCCACATATTCAACATACAAAAATAGGAATACAGTGAAGGTATTGGTAGGGTGTTCACCTGGTGGACTCATTTCTTACCTGTCCCCTGCTTATGGAGGATCAGTAAGTGACCGCCAAATCGTAGAAAGGAGTAATTTACCAACAATTTGGGATCCTGGAGATTCAGTTATGGCAGATAAAGGATTCAATGTACAAGACTTGTTTGCACCATCTGATATTACAATAAATATTCCAACTTTTTTCAAAAAGTGCTACAGAATGACGGGAAAAATTGTACTTCGGGACAGGAAAATTTCAAGTAAACGTGTACATATTGAAAGAGTAATAGGACTTGCAAAGACATTTAAAATTTTAACCACTCCTTTAAGCAGGGCGGAGACAAAACTTTCCAGTGACATCATATTTGTGGTTTTTATGTTGTGTAATTTTAAACAGTGTATCATTCCAAAGCATGCATGAAAAAGAAATACTTGATTCATTATTTACTTTTTTAAACGTTAATTTTGAACATTAATATACAATGCAACATTATCAGAATTAAAGGCTTAAATCCAGATCAGTTCCATAAATATTTATAATATTCCCGGTAAAAGAACTTATCCAGAACAGCTTGTTTGAAATATTGTTCAAAGAATTTTTCTAAAGTTTCAACCATTTTGTTAATAAATTCATCATCTCTTGTCACTGTAACAAGTTTTGCATCTTTAAACGTATACACAAAAAAATCACAGACTTGCTTCCCTGTACAGAACATTTGTCCTTGGATCTGGTAATAATAATCATGTGTTTTATTCAAAGTAAGCTGCCCATTCTCCTTCAGTAGATAGTTCACTGTCCCTGGTGTAACATGTTTATGTTTGGCTATGTATGGGCATTTCACCTCAAGTAAATTTTCATTTGAAACTAGCGCATCAGGGGAGGCGGCAAGATATGGATGAGATTTTGATACAAATGTTCCACATTTGTCAGTCTTATGTCCCGTCATTGATTCATACTTTTTGATCGCTACTGGTTCATACTGCTTTCCGTGTCTAATGGCTGCTGAATATACCTGAATGTTTCTTGTCAATGATGTTGCTAGTTTTGGGAAATCTGTCCTTTCGGTAGCTTTACATATACGACCAAAGTTTGAAGACGTTAATCGTTTGCATCGTTCAGAAATCCAGAGTTTATTTTTTGTCTGTCCTACTGTCATTTGTTGTATTAAGTTGATTTCAGCATCTGATATTTCCAGTATATTTTGTTCTTTCAACCACTTATCTTCTGGATGATGTTTTAAGTAGTCATGATCCAAAGCTATTGCGTATGTGTTAGCAGGTCCATATAACTGGGATATAGGAAAGGAGTTGATATTTGGATAGTTCAGACAAATATTCCTAACAAAATCATTATATCCCGGTGAATTGCGAAATTCTCTTGGTCTAGGATCAAAATTTATACTGGAATTGTCATTCAAAAATGGTAAATTTTGTGCCTTAATTGTAGACCCTGAGAATGGTTTGCATTGATGAAATGTTTGCAAACGTTGAGTGCAAGTCTGTTCTGTGATTATTTCCTTAGTGGAAGAAAATCTATATAAACCAAATAAGAAGGCACATATGTGTTTACAGTGTGCTGATGGACCCATACCAGCAGCACATTCACACTGAGCCTCTATGATGCTGCCATCAAGGTCTATACACACATCCATTTTGTATGAAATGTTCTTCCTCATTTCTGCATGGCACTCTGACTTTGCATAAAATAAATTGTTATCAATAGCGATTCTCATATACATAAGAAATCTGTTGCTGTATAGTTGTTTTGCATTTTCATCCAATACTTTATCCATTTGCTTCAGATAAACTTCCACAGCTTTTAGAGTAAACATGGTGAAGTTAGTTTCAGTATTTATGTCTTTGTACAAATGAAGAGCTGGTAGTGTCATGTTATATCCATCTCCGGCATCTTCCCTACCAAAATCTTTATTCCTATCATATGCTTCAAGTCTACAATTAAATTGAAGAGATTAAGAATTAAAATAAATAGATGCCCAACACATTCCATAAATTTATTTAATGATGATTTTAAATGATTCAAATAAATCTAAATGATTTGAAACTATTTTGTGGTCCAGAAAAAACTGAAAATACTGCAAGATTACTCAAAAATAATTTTTTTTAAATCTTAAATGAATTTGCTTTATTGTTTTGCAATATTAATTCAATCAAATTGATTGAATAATTTATTATGGGTGTATATATCATGACAATGATCTGTTACTTACCTCTCAACAAGCTCTCTTTTCCTTCCAGTAACTCTTGCATTTCTTAATTTTAATTCTTTTTTCAGCTCTGGTATTGTCCAGTATCCATAATTTGCCATTTTGACTACCACACAATTTATCAGAAACCATATATTATTTATTGTTAATTAGTAAACTGATAGATAAATAGAGTGTATGTGTGTAAATACATTGAATGCATGCAGTCTTATCAGATAAGTAAACACAGATGTTGTTGGACCTGATCTACTAAAACGCCACCTGCTATCAGGGGGTGATAATCTTCACCAATGTTCCCCATTGGTAAGTGCAACCTTAAGGGTAATAGTTTTGATGAAATTGCTTTTTACTATTAATTTTCCACAATTTTCAGAACTTAACGAATAAAACGATACCTATTTTTTGTAAATCGGACAAAAAAT
>JAULBM010069121.1:0-10116 GCA_032357055.1 Geukensia granosissima | reverse complement strand
GACATGGAGTATATTGCCAGTAGAAGGTGAATCACAACCCATTCACGAGAATCGTGCTGGTCGTGGTAAAATGGATCCGGAAAGGTTAAATAACAATTAGAACAGTAAACAGTTGCGGATCCAAAGGGGGAAGGGGCACATTTATAGGAAAAAAAGAGTCCGCTCGCCGATTTTCAGGATTTACACCCCCCTTTCTAAATTCCTGCATCCGCCCCTGGTTACTACTAAATAAAATTTAGGGCTTTATAGTTTTGTTTTTTTAACACTTTTAGAATTAAATATTTTAATGTTCTGCTCTAAGGCATATTGATTAAGCTGTGTCCAATTGAATGTCAGTACATAGTTCAACAACAATACTTTGACCTACAAATTTGGTTTTTTAAGAAACATCCCATGATATATATATGATGATTCACCTTTAGAATTCTACCATATCCTAAGATAATTCAACATTGGATTTCTCTGACCTACATAACATCCTTCAGCAATTGTGTTTATGTTTTCTATTTATTTAAAGAAAGAATATGGAATGTATGTCAGAAAGACAAAACTCAAATCTTACATATAATTTAGCCAAATTTAAGTGCATGTAAAGCACTTTTTGTCCTGTTCTTAAAAATACTTTAACTGCATGTGATATAGTACTAGACAATATAGAAAGTCTGTGAAAAATTGGATTAAGGGTATACATTTCAGGTCATACAACATTGGTTCTCAGGCCAAATTCTGTGAATATGCTGACAGAGGAACACATTTTTTTCACGATTATTAAATCTTAGACAAAAAAAAAAACATTAGATTATATTTTTCATTTCAAACTAAAATTACTGAATGAAAATTTTGATTGAGGCCTTTAAAAGTGACAAGGTAAGCCTGGGAACCAAATAATTCTCTTTTATTTTGCCTTAAGTACTAGTTCTAAAATTAATTTGTTGTAGGCAAGGAATGTATTGGATGAAATGGAGGAGGGAACATTCTCACCAAGAAAAATGTCACAGAATTTCGATAGATTACTAACAGCAAGAGACAGGGATATGTTGCGGGGTTAAAGACAATACTGGCTAAAACATATCAATACCTGTATCAATTTTTTCTCTTTATTCAACAGATTTTCTTTTACTTAACTTATGAAATCTTAAATAATGCTATCTATATGGTATTCTAACAACCTGACAAAGACCAAAACATTTCAGACTTCGATTTTACTGAACACTCTGGTTTACACATATGCAGAGAGTTGCAAAATATCGAGAAAAAAAAGAGTTTTTTAAAAAACTAGAAATTGAAAAACACTGCAACAAAGTAATTATTTGTCAAAAATGTGTACCTATTCATTCAAAATTCACACATATATTTATGTTGAATATCCTCTAGATTATGAAGGTGCTGTACCGAGAATGAACACCTGACATAAGTGTCATTACACACCTTGTTCAATTTTTTGTTCATAAGGTAATACTGTGAAATGAATGTATCCATATCGGCAAAATGGCTCCAAGAACATTCCCCAGTTTATTTTTTTCTACCTACCATACAAAGGCAATAACCGAACACTGGGAAGTTGGTACTTTTTTTATAGAATCAATAAAAGTCACACAATTTGAGAATTTATAAAGATAATGACTGTCAAAAGCCAAATGAGAAGTAAATTTTCAAAAAAAGTTACTTGATATGAAATTCAACATTTAACAAACTATATACCCTTGGGTGCTACACAGGATTATGATCCTCAGTGGCCAATTCCTGGATTCAATGTCTCCACCTGCACACATTAAGCTCATGTGACAGTTGGTGCTAATTTGAAAAAGGAATGAACTTCCTGTCTTGTCTTGACTTAATTCAGTTAAACACTTTGATAAAACTTTTACCTGGGGTGGCCTTCAATATTTGACTACTGTGTTTTTAGAATATTAAATATGATGTCTAGCTTTTTCATGGTCTACTGTTTACACAGACTAAATGTTAAGGATATGAAGTGTTCTCTCCCAGTAATGACAGACAATCCAAAAACCTGATAGATCTGGTATTTTCCTTAGGTGCCCCTTTTCAGAGCAGGATAACACCAGCCCATTCACCCCCTCACCTTAGGATGAGAAGGAATTTTCTAGCAAAAGGTCTTTGTCAAGGGACAAAGACCTTTTGGCTGAAAGTTTGGGAACAAAGTTTTACATGTCTTTTATTTGTACATTTTCATATTTTACATATTTGGTTTGTTTATTTTTTTTAACGTGGCTTTAAACCCTTATCATTCAGTCTTATATTTTTGTTTTAAACCCATCAAGCAACATTTACTCTTTTTTGTAAAATAGACAGTGCAACTCTAATCTGTGTATGAAGAAAATAAGAAAGTGTGGTTTATTTATGCTGTGTGGCAAAAGAGAAGAAAATTTATTATTGATTTAGTAGAAAAATGCAATACCTGACTTGGTACTGAAGATGTGGTGTAAGATTAGTAGAATAACAATGACCTTGTTTTTGTGCTTTAAACACATTTTGACGTCAAGCATAGGTAATTCATAACACATGGAGAATTTTACTTTTCATAAGTCTTATTGACATATAAGAACTGTAATTGTTTAATCAAACCATTACTCTCTGTTTTAGGTAAACTGTCAATTTTTTTTTCTCTGGGTATCAGTTTTTTAGGTTAAGAGGAAATTTTTGTTTTACTGGTAATGATTTTTGTGGTTCTGTCATTTTCTATACTGAATAAAAACAATCTGTAATATGTCTTTTGTTGCATATTTAATTCAATGTTCTGTAATATTGAAATACAATGTAATACAATGAACCAACAATAATGAGATTTGTGCAGACCATTAAATTTTACTCATTAATATGCCAATGACTTGTAGAAAATACATTTAAGGTTTCACTTAGACTTGCCACAAGTCCCTTTCTAAATTATTGGGACCTTTTAAATTTGTTGTTATCAAAGTGTATATCTTTACTAATCAGTATTTACATTTGTTGTTATCAAAGTGTATATCTTTACTAATCAGTATAAGTGCTATACAAAAACAACACATTTACAGTATAAACATATGGGCAGTAATCTGTAATCTTTTGACTGCAAAAAAATTCAAGGTTTCTTATAATTTACAAAGAGTCTTGTGCCATGACACTAAACTATTAAAACTTTGACATGGCATGTAAAAATAATTTTCTTATATTAAAACCATTTTATTTGATTGATTCACATAGTATCCAATTGTCAGAAATAATATCTGAAGATTATTTCTTCATTTTCTTCTTATTTTTCATTGCATTTTTAGCATCTTCAATTTCATCTTCATCCATATCATCGTATTTACCTTTCGGTTCAGGATAAGGGATAGGTGCACGCATCCCTGCTATTCTAATTTCATTCCTATGAGAAAAGTATGATAAAAGTTCTTCTTTCTCCTGCATTTCAATAATTTTTTCCTGAATTTCCTCCTTTTTCTTCTGTATCATATAATCTTTTATTTGTTTGTCCAACCATACCTGTCTTCTGCTTTCCCAATTGTCCATTAAAGATTTGAATTCAGTTATATCCTCAGTTTCATATTTTGGAATTTCACTTTTTACATAATCTGTAATTTTTTGTTCAAGGTTATCACTACTAATTTTATTTTCACTATGAAGCTTGTTTTTGATTTCCTGAAAAAGAAAAAAAAGAAGTAAGTAAATGAAATAACATCATTGCAATGTTTCCTTTGCTCTCACTTTCCTAGCATCCTGTGTATTATTCATTAGGTATAACATCTACCAAAAATTGTATTACAGTTGTTTCTAGAAGCCGTCAATAAGTTTACATTGATTGATTGATTGAATGGTGCTTAACATCCAGCGTCAAATATTTCAAGCATATTCAAGACGAGAGCATATTAGTGATGACTGATATAATGAATAAACTGCTTTGTGATAGAGCAACACTCTGAGCTTAATTTTTAACATGCTAACTCACAAAAGCAACAGTCCACAGGAAGATGTGCCACTTTACCCAGACACATTATTCTGACTCTGAGCCAACCAGTCTTTGCTCTTACTCCTTTTTGCTGCATGCTTAGTGGAGAAGCAGCAAATACCAACTTTAATATCTTTGGTTTGTCCAGCCGTGGATCCAACCTGCGACCTTCTGCACTCGAGGCGAGCAGGCTAACCATCATACCAAGCAGTCTACTGTCATTGTCATATATATTTTGTAATAATTTAATATATAACTTCATCATGTTGATAGCTGTCACAAAAAATGAATGAAACATAACAAAGATAGTGATCTGTCACACACTTAATTTATCCTACTCAAATGACTTTTATATATACATGGAAAGTAGAAAAACCAACCGTCCAATCACTAATACACTGTTCTTTTTCTGCTGGAGTCAGTCGTAATTTTCTGATTTCATCCTCTATCCTTAATAAACCAAAATCCTTCTCTGGTTCATCTGGATCTCTTGTAGGAGCATTCTCTAATAAACTGTCAAATCTGGTTATCTGATAATTTAAAATAGAAACTAACATCCGTGAGTGATTTTATAAGCTGATTGCAAAAATAAGACAAGGGGTATAAAGAGATGTGCCAATGGCAGTTTTCTTACACTTATTAATGACAATATTGCCCAAAAAAGAAAACACTAATTTTCTTACACAGGATTTCATATTGATCAAGTTTCACAGTATTATTCAGACATTCCTTACAAACATATCAATGAAGTGGAATCACAAGTAACCATGTGATTATCATAACAAATTATAGCTAGCTTTATAACAACTGCATAAATCATGAATTTTTTAAACATCATTAATTCATTGGGAAACATAGATGTTTGTCTCTCTGAATCATTATTTTCCATGCTGAAGCCAATTTTCATTAAAGAGAACACTGCTGCATGGCCAGATAAGGTACTTGGTTAGAAATGGTCATCCATCAGCATTAATCAAAATTTGAATAACTAATCTATAATTGTTTATTCTTTACATGTATGTAATTGTCAAACATCAAAGGTTTTAGATTCTTCAAACAGCACATGGGAAATATTGAAATTCTTTTCAGCAAGCCTTTATATTTGTCTAAATACATACTTCTTTAGGACAAAAACAAAAATAAATGTAAATTCCATTTTAAATAAATATTCTCATACCCCCTTGCTTCAATACTAACCACATCTTCGACAATTATACTAGATGTACTTTCTGTCTCTGCTATCCAGCCATTTAACAGATTGATAGCTTTAGTGAACTTCTCATACATCCCAAGTCCTATCAGTTGTAAAGAACGACCTTCGACCCCTCCAAGCTGCTTGCCTAACATATACAGTGTCTTCCCATGAAGGAATGTCTCATTCTTTATGCTGAAGTGGTCATCATAGAAGGGAAATGGAATAATTTTTATAGCCTGCCAAACTTCCTCCTATAAAATACAGGTTTAGCATAATTTTCTGTCTTTGGTAAAATGAGTTGGTTGAATATACATGTAGCAAGATGCAACACTAGAAAAGTTTAGGTACACATAGCATCATATTCATAATGTTTTATTCAAAAGACAAGGTATGATAATACTCTATACTGTCCCAAAATTTTGAAGTGTTTCAAAGATAGTGAAATCAAGACAAAATTGTGAGTTTTTTGTTCAGAAAACAAAGAGCACATTTGAGATCATTCACAATTTATATATATTTTATATAATGTCTCAATAAACAAAATATTTTAAAATAAAGGTTGGTCTTACCTGTGCCTTTTCTTTCCAGAACCAAAAACTGTGTTGAAATTAAACAGTTTATCTTGAAATTCTTAATTTATAGAAAATTAACAAAAATCAAGAATTTGTTTTCAAATCTGTTTAATTCTGACAAAAAAAAACGTACTAAATTTCATTAATGATGCATTCAAAAGATCAATAAGTTCAGGATGGAATTTTTCTTGACAATTTTGTACAACCTTCAATAAGATGGCAAATTATGATGGTAGTATAATAACGGATTAAAAGCTGTAAAGTACATATTCTCCTTTTATGTTATTTTGGTTTTTTGTTATTTCTTCTATTTCCAAGAAAAACAGACCTAATGATTAAAAGCTGTAAAGTACATATTCTCCTTTTATGTTATTTTGGTTTTTGTTATTTCTTCTATTTCCAAGAAAAACAGACCTAACGAAGCATGATACTCTAATTCATTAATGTACTGTGTATGTTGTACGATACACTAATTTATTAATATACTGTGTATGATACCTCGTCATCTTCTCCCGTAACCTCCTCTGTAGCTGTCTCATCTACTGTGACTGGATGATACAATAATTTTGTTGTGGAGTACAATGATAAAAGAAAAGTTATTTTATTGCTGAAATCTTCCTGTAACATCATGTCAAAAGCAATCTGGGCAGCCCCTGTAATAACAAAACTACTTTTATTAAACCATATTTAAATGAAAAAATGGTACAAAAAATGCTTTACATACATATACTATAATATAAGTGAAATGCAGTCTGATCACCTGACATGTCACATAAAATAGGTGTTGGTCAAGATGTTTGTAATTTATTTTTTGAAAGGCTATTTTAAAAGCAGTCATACCAATTTGCTCATACCTCCTACATGTATTTCTACATGTTTACAGATCTTATAGAAGTTTTTATATGTTTAACGAAATGACAGTCATTGATTTAAAATCTTTTGTCAGACAGAAGAAAATATGTACAGACAGAGTTATCTTCTACATTTTCAGAAAAGGGGTAGGGAATTTCTTCTAGAATGGCCATCAGGGAAAAGGGAGGGGAAGAGCAGAAAACCTTTTGCTAATCATGCAGGAATATGTATTTCAACATATTTGTAAATGATTATGTAAGGAAAAAACATTTATAACCACTAAGTTTTTAGTCTGATCTATTCCATAGATGCTTAAGGCCAAGTTTCAATTAATTTGGAAAAGAGTTTTAAGAGAAGAGGATTTTCAAAGATTTGACCAATCAAAAACAAAAACTGCCAGTAGAAGCCATGTTAGTTGACCAACAAATAAGATATATGCAAACTTTATAGAGGCCATCCCATAGAAGCTTCAGGCCAAGTGTCAATTATTTTGGTCAAGTGGTTTCATAAGAGAAGATTTTTAAAGACTTGAACAATCAGAAACAAGAATTGTCTGTGACAGCCAAGACAGTAGACCAACCATGATGATAAATGAAGCTATAGAATTGAATCTTTGGGTTAAATTCAGTTCATTTGGCAGAGCAGTTTCAGAGGAAAAGATTTTTTTTAAGTGAAAGTTAATGTATGATGGATGGATGTAGGATATCAGCTTAAAAGCCTTTGGCTAGGTGAGCTTAAAATCCAATCAAAATTTAATAAAAAAGGACTACCTATGATATGGCCTTTTGGTCCCTAATTTGAAACTATACCATTTTGAATGCCAGATGTATCCTTGATGAAATTTCATTATTGTTTAGTCATTTAAACTTTTTGGCTTGATTTATACCAATTATCCATAAATCATTAAATTCAAGATAAACATGCATTTTTAAAAAAATTTTTGGTCCTGGAAAAAAGAGTACTGTGGCTGACACAAAACCAACACCACAACACCTTCATTTTTAAAAATTTTGTGTATTTTGACATTGATGTTGTACAAGAAATACCTAAAAATTATAGAGATTGAACTCAAATGCCTTCTATGTTCTCTAAAAAAACACATTTTTTGTATCAATCAAAGTAAATATTGATAATCATTGAATTTTAAGGCAATTTGTGGGAGAGTTAATTAGTCTAACAGGTCCAAAAAATCTTTTTTTAAAAGGGTTATGTTTTTTCTACAACTCTAGTTATGTTAGGTTTGAAAAACTTTCACATTTGCACAAAAGGGCTTTAGGGGCTAAAAAGGAGAAGTGAAGTGAAATACCATCAGATGTTGCTTTGAGAATATAGTAACCAAGTTTACCAAGATCTTATTTTAATATGATTTCCTCAGTTAAAACACTTACCATGATACATTTCTTTCCTTATTAAATGATCCATCAAAATATTGGCCGACATAAAATCAAGATGTAAACCATATCTAATCTGTAAATATTTGAAATGAGATATATTTAACAAATAAAGATCTTTAAAATCCAGGAGTACGTTTACCAGGCAATTAAAACCAAAAGCATTTTGTAAAATATCACTAAACGGAGGTGCTTCGCAAGCACATAATACGACCGCAGCACGTTGAAATGTGAAAGGTGGACAAAAGATCTTTTGGGTAAGTGTGGACACAGTATTTTGCTTGACACAATAATGTGTTGGACACAGTAATGTGCTGGGCACAGTAAGGTTCTGGACACTGTAAAGTGCTGAACACACCATAATATGACCAGCTAATGACCATTTTGACCAGCATTATCCTCAAAACTAGTGTCATTTTTGGTTGCATTTTTCATAAGGAATGATTTGGAAAAAACTCATCAAAATTAAAATGAAAAATAAAAATAATATAAGAAATGGACTTTTTTCCCCACTTTGACCCCTGCTGAAAGCTCTCAATGAGACGAATCAAATGAAAAAAATTTGTCAAAATCCGATGAAAAATAAAATTTTCCCATTCCCAACAAAATGACCCAAAATTACACTTTTCAGCCAATTTGAGCTCTTTTATCTTGAAAACAGTAAGAGATAGAAAAAACTGTTGGCATACTTCCGAAAGCTCTCAATGAGACCAATCAATTCTCCAAATTAATTTGGTATCCCCAGAAGTTCAATTCCAATGTGATAAAGTAAACAGAAATTAACTGTAAGGATCAGAATGATTACAAGCGCAATGTTGTGATGGAACAATTCGGAATTCTAATGCAATATTTTTGTAACACCTTATTTGATTGGCTTGAATTCTACATAAAATTCACAATCTATTTGTCGTAACTAGTGTGAACTCATATAAAAAGCCGCCACATTGCCGCCATGTTGGAACAATAGATTTATTGCTTGATAAATATAATGAAATACACAAAATATTTTATATGTATATCCAAATTTGAAGTATACACCAAGCTTTTAAAAGTCCGTAGTTCCTGTTTCTAAATGGAAGCGTTCAAGTGACATCTTGTTGTTTCTATGACGTTTGTCAGCAGAAAACTTCCACAACATTTTGCAGAATTTCATTTTTTCATTGTAAATATAAATTAAAGGTTTTGAATTACAATTGCATTAAAATAGAGATTACTTAATTGTATTTTAAGCTTTGAGGACGTAAATGTTGATTTTACTGTTGCAAATATCCGTTTACCTGGCTCCGCTACGCGGCACAAGGTAAACTCAATTTGCGACAGTAAAATCCACGATATACGTCCTCAAAGCTTAAAATACAAAACAGTTATCTACTAAATTCAACTTTTGTCCTTGTAAAACACATTGCACAATTTAAGCGTCCTTGTGACATCTTGACCAATGAAATTCATTTAGAACAATGATCTTCGTAGAATTCTGTTGCATTTCCTAAATGGTCTATTGTCTGAACACAATGGGTACTGCAAACCTCTTTATACATACAAAATATTTTCTAACAGTACTTTAACAATTCTTTTTTGTCTTGTAGATATTCAATTTACCAAAGTTTAATTAACAGTTTTATTTTGTAATTCACAAACATGTCCAAGTAAATTAAAAGATGCACATCAATGTAAATATATCAGAATTATCTCTTTACATTCTGAATGAATATCATATAATATGTCATATAAGTATATTACCTTGTCTTTTAGTAAAACTAATAATCTGTCAGTTAAGTTGATGTCTAGGTAGCCTCTGATAATACCATGAATTATGGACCGACTAAGCTTACTTCCAAACTTTGATTGACGATATCTACATAAAATGTATAAACATTATCTTTTTATTATATTGTTATAATTAAAAAAAATACTGAAGAAAATTTTTGAAACTCATATAAATAAAATACAAGTGTAATAATGTAAACCAGAGGCTCCATGGAGCCTGTAATCGCTCACCTGACAAACTTGGAATGTTTTTGTTACACTGTCTACATGTTTGCAATTTCATAAGACTGCAAAGGACTAACTGATTAAAATAAACCAACCAGAACACATTGTGTGAAATATATAGGGATCATTCATGACATGTTAAGTTTTTTATGTGTTGTTTTCTAA
>JAULBM010069110.1:0-10117 GCA_032357055.1 Geukensia granosissima | reverse complement strand
TGACGTCTTGACCAATGAAATTCAACCAGAACAATGACGTTCCCAGAATTCCGTTGCATTTCTGAAATGGTCCATTTTGTCAATCTGTGTGATAAAATAGAGAAATGCAAGGCACTATTTTTTAAGAACTTGTTTTTACCCCACATAAATCTAGTGAACTAAAGTCAACAGCCTGACATCACATCTTCCTATTTTTGGCCCCAAGGTAAATCTAGAAAAGATAAAGATTGCGTTTTTCTTTTAAATACAAATAATAAAATGAATTCAAGAATATCTTATTATTGATAGGTTGGAACACCAGCAATGAACAAATTCAACTTATGGGGAGGATCTTTGTCATTAGGACATCCATTTGGTGCCACAGGTGTAAGATTAGCCACAACAGCGGCCAATAGATTGAAGAAGGAGGATGGACAGTTTGCTTTAGTAGCAGCTTGTGCAGCTGGAGGATTGGTAATTATTAATACATTCTAAATGTTAGAATTTCACACAGAATGCCAGTTAAAAATATAAAAACAGTCAAAGATGTTTAACCATTCAAAAATTTAGCATTGAAATTGTTATTTGTCGTCTGCACCTTTGTATACATCAGTGGGCCCACTCAGCATTTGATTTAGGTTACATTAAAAAAAAAAACATCTCAAATACTTATTACATAGAATCACATACAGTATTCCTTGTATAAAACCCTCATGCTTCTATAAGCGACCTTTCACCTTATTCTTGAGCCCCCTCTCATAATCCTGCTTTTACAAATCTTCGAAAGTTCAAAGAATAGAAAAGTGTTGGAGAAAATGCCAATTTGCTTAATCGGGACACATTAAATACACAGGTGCAGGACGCGTAATAAAAAATATACTAAATATACTACATACACTAACAAGGTAAAGAACTTTAAAAATGGCTGAACACGACAGGGTGGTGTTTTTTTGAATTCTGCGTTAAAATGCAAAGGAATACAAATACATGGTTTACTTCAACAAAAAGCTGAATAATTTTTCTTTAAAATAAGCCCCTTTTGATGTATTTCCTTTCACAAATGAAAAAGTTACGTCCTATGGAAGCGAAATAAAATGACCGAAAATTTTGGTCGGACAAAATAGTGGCACCTCCTGTTCCCCATGGCTGTGGCATTAATCATGACATACTTTTACCAAAAACGTTATCGGCCTTTTTAGACGACTAAATTATTTAATATTTTCAAACTTATCTAAAAAAATTGTCTTAAATCGTGGTATTTGAAGGAATTCTCATTTTTATCAAGTTTCGATTTCATTCGCGCTGACGTCACTGTAAACAAAAGACGAAACTTGAAAAAGGTGAGAAGTCCTTCAAATACCACGGTTTAGGACAATTTTTTTGAAATAAGTATGAAAATATTGTATTATTTAGTCGTCTGAAAAGGTCGATTTCTTTTATTGGCAAAAGGATACCATGGTTAAGGCCACAAATATATCTTGGGGAACGGGATGTGCCACTATTTTGACCGACCAAAATTTTCAGTCATTTTATTTCGCTTCAATAGGACGTAACTTTTTTATTTGTGAAAGGAAATACATTGAAAGGGGCTTATTTTGAAGAATAATTATTCAGCTTTGTGGAATGGTATACCATGTATTTGTATTCCTTTGCATTTTAACGCAGGATTGGAAAAAACACCACCCTGTCGTGTTCAGCCATTATGTATAGTATATTTAGTATATTTTTATTACGCGTCCTGCACCTGTGGTTGAAGGTTGGCCATCTATGTTTTTGGAGGGAGCGCTGAAGTTCGACATAGATAAAGTTATTTGAAAAATTGCGCTTATTTAATTTATTCGGACCACTGCTTGCGATACGTAACAAAAAAATTACATTAAAAATTCCATTCAGACGCGCCTTTATGCATTTTTGCAGGTTATTTTATCCTTGTTAAATTAAATAATTATACGCAGTGTCGACAATCTGTACTCCCGGTCTCGCGCTATCGCGTGCAAAGGGCCAATTCCGGCAAACAAAAACCTTATTTATAATGTAAAATCCCCGTAGAGAACTCGGCGCAGCTTGGAATACATCATAATCGATAAAAAGTATTAAAGCAAGTTATTTGCACTTTTTTAATCTACAAAAATAAACACTATTTTTAAGAATACGGTAGACAGCTTTTCTGTCACAACCTTTTTACCTGTTCCAACGAACAAGTATTGTTCCTGCCGTCGGATTTGGCTTCCCATTTTGATTTCTTTGGATTTGAGTAGAAAAAGGGGGGATAAGGTGTAAATATTCATGACACAAAAATCTCATATGTACAAGTGCTACTTTTGATATGTTAGATTCTTGACTTCCTGCGTTTTGGTTCTAATGCTAGTGATAAGAGGTTACTTGTTGAAATGTACATAAAGCATACTAAAATTCTTCATATATATTCAACATTGGTAATATTGTATTTTGAAACCGCTTGATCAATGCCGCTGCTGGTGCATCATGTCAGACTGACGTGAAATTTATCTAACAATGCTGAACAGACATTAGCTGCATTTGTTAAAATTCTGAATCACTGAAATACGGAAAGGTCTCGAACAGTATTGCACTTAGTAGTGTTCCTGCCGTCGGATTCGCCTTCCCGTTTCGATTTGTTTGGATTTGAGATCTTCTTTTCCTTTGTTTGGATCTCGGACTTCCTACCGTTTGAACTAAATGCTACTGCTGAGAGGTTACTTCTAAAAATGTACATAAACTACATGTACACTTAGATTCTCCATTTATATTCAAGAATGGTAATTTTGTATTTTGAACTTTGAACTGTGTCCAAAGGGGTTTAACACTCTCCACCAGACTCAAGTCCTTTAAATAAACGCCACATCAGGAGAGAGTCCGCTGTCAGAGTAGTTTACAGGTCTCGTGACAAAAGATGAGTAAAATACAATAGAAAATCACTTTAACAATAGATATTTCTATAATGGTGCAAGATTTAGAAGACTTATTTATATATGTCAAAATATTGATATTGAAGAAGAAACCTCAACAATGATTTTGAAAACAAACGTATACTTTCTGAAAACGCTAAAAGGCGTGAGACTAACCTTAAAATAAAAACAAACCTACAGACATGTAAATGTTCAATACTTATTATGTTAAAGACGCCGTTAACTAAAGCAAGATTGTATGTTTAAACTCTACTACAAAGTAAAGTGCCAAGCATAACAATATGTATTTATCTATTTTTAGTGGAAAAATGGATATTAATATGTTTCTTTCGCACTTAGTTTGTTGACGAGTTGAACACGTATGAATGAGACTGTTAATGAGTTACGTGGCCTTAAAGAGCGAGCCAAACGTCTTTTGAAATAGATATTCGTATGCTTGAGATAGTTTGATCCAACATATCATTATTCAGTTGAACTGTCAAGCAATGTGCAAGTTAACTTAGCTGCACAAAAATCCAAAGAGCAAACAAAGAAAAAGACAAAAATATCCAAATAAAAATATATTATGCGATGCCTCCTAGTTACATTTTGATTACGAACTCACGCTAGTGCATAATATGGTCTACAACGTCTTGATCTAGTTGTCCATTTTTGAACAGTTTTCAAATTGATTGTAAGTTATTAAAGACATTTAAAACGTACAGATAATGTTCATACTAATACATTGATTTTATATATCCAGCAATCTCGCTATCCAGGTGTGTTTATTGGTTAAATTCATTGAATGTTAAAGCTTTTCTTAAACATGTTAAATTCATGAAGGCTTCTAAGACATCGTTCTTTTTGGAGTTTTTCTTTTACAGTGCAAAAATTTCTTTTTAACTCGTTCCTTTAATGGAAAACGTGTAATCCACATTTTTACCAGAGGCAAATTGATGTATCCTTAGGATGTTAGATTTTGATCAATATGAGATTTAATGCTCATGCAATTTCATTTCAAATCGATTGAAAGATTATTTTTGCTTGTGTCTTAACTTCCAATATGTTTGAGAATCAATCATAAACCAACTCCACAGATATGCTGATTTGATGTATCTGCATCTAGAAATAATAAAGGATTTTTTTCTTGCTTACTCTGGTAACCTTACTTGTTTTTTTACTATACAACAGTCTTGAATTTTGTGGTATTGAAAGAAACATGATCATTTACATTGGATTTTATATAAATTATTTCACATTTTTTTAGAATAATAGATAATTTTCACAGTAAAATATGTTTTAATGTATAGCAATACCACATCTGATGTTGTTATATTAATACATAACAAAACGCTCTGTTTATGAATATTTATAACCCTGATCAGTTTTTTCATTCATGTTGAAATTTAGTACTGGTATTATGACTGATTCATAACCAGACTCACAGTTAATCGAATATAAAGAAGAAGGTAAACTAATTGAGCAACACCAACATCCTCAAAAGTCACACGTTTCCATAAAAAAGATCTCCCCCTTGATATTCATCTATCGTTTAAATGGTTAATTATATCAAATATTATCGCCATTATTCTATTGGCATATGAAATAAAAACGTTTGATTTAGTGATACTTTAAGCCTTGTTTGGAAAGTGGGAATTTCAATTTACACGGAAACATAAAACATTGTCCTTTCTATAGGACAGCTCTCGTTAAAGGACTTCGTTAACAGTCAGTATTTTGTGTGGCTGGCTCGTCAACTGATATTTCACTTAAAATTCTTTACAAATCTATTAATATTAAGAAACTATGTTAAACGTTCAAACGTCAGATGTTTAAAAAGGATATTTCTATGAATGTGTCAAATATTGGTTTAATATTTTTCACAAATATTCTTAAATCTTAAATCGGAGAGTAAAACGCAGTTTTATGACGAAACAAGACATTCAATGCATACTTTTAACCGCTACCTATGGCCTTTCATTAATTATTTTGACAGATGTTTTAGTAATCAAAATGTGTAGTTTCGATATAATTATAAAAAGTTTACAAACATGGCCAATGTTTTGTCGACAACAAGTTGTCAACTGACCGTACTCTACTCTGTCAACGGACCCTTTCTTGACGTGACCTTCATTTAACTGACTTTAGTTTCGCGGAGCGTTTTTAACCTCTTGGTGTCGATATGACAATAAAAGCAAAACCAATCTTTCCCTTGACAACGGGTGTCAAAGTAAAATTCTTTTTCGTCGGGTATGCATGCCTGGATCTCAGCTATTGTTTATGGTTGCAAATTTAACCTGTATTTGTTTTCATTGGTTTGCCTCGACTTTTGATCTCTTGAACTCTTAATAAATCGGTTTCTTTCTTCCAATGCGTGGATTTTATGTGGCGATCAGTTACCAGAAAAATTGGTCATCATTTTAAAATAACATCTGTCTGACTTGTCATAATTATTATATCCGGTGCATCGACATTTACTAAAAAAATATTATCTAATCTAATTTTAAAGTTACCGCAGTATTTTTGGCCTTTTTACAAAGCGACTTTTTACAAGTACAAGATAATTTAGAACAACAAAGATTATTTATGGCCATCATCAGCCGCAGCTAAGAAGACCCTGCAGCGTCTTCAGTTTTGAGTCAGTATACTTTAAAAGTAACCAATCGCCTTCGCAGAGGTTGATGGGTAATCCTCTTAAAGAGTCATCTACTGACCCCGGAAGTAAGAGGTCTTTGCTTCCGAAGATAGATTAATTTCATGTAGATTCTATATCTTATCTCTTTGTCTTCACCAGTTTATGGAGTTAAGCAGTTCATTGTAATTTTGTAATTGGTAATTGAATTTGCAGCCAATTGGACGAATTCTCTAGTATAATCCTTTAAATAGAGGAAACTATTTATTCATTTTGGTCCAACCACAGTTGAATGTCTTCAACGGCGTGATCTTTTAATTTAAGAGTGCGATTCTGCACTATTGTAAAAGAAAAGAAAATTGACCGAATTTCTAGCGCTGAATTGCATTTTTGTTGAATAAATAAGAAATGTAAAAGCTGACATTGATTTAGGCAGGTTAGCATCAACATAGGTGCTGCTCATTGTGCGATTGGATCTGCACTATCATGATGGCAAGATATTAATTTTGCATAGCCGTTTTTAAACCGGAGTTTCTGTCTGTTTAGCGTATACTTTTCTCAAGCAAGTCCTCCCAAGCACCCAATTCATCTTCGCGATATAACTCCCCGATTGCGGAAAAAAATTTATTTATTTTTGGTCCCAGCTAATCTCCATTCACCGGATTTTTTTATAAAACCCTTACGTTTGGAAGTGTTATGTTGTTTGCTCCTGATCCTATACTTTTGTACTTTTATAAATGAAGAGGAAGATTCTGCCGCAACTAAAGAGACCATTTACCAAAATAATCATTTTAGAGCCAGTTCGTACATGGTCTCCATTTCCGTGTGAGAAGTAATGAACTGATGTTTATTCACATTGGCAAATCTACAAAGAAATGAAAGTTGTCATTGGCAAGTCAACAAAGAAATGAAAGTTATCATTGGCAAGTCAACATATAAATGCAAGTTGTCATTGGCAAGTCTACATAGAAATGAAAGTTGTCATTGACCAGTCTACAAAGAAATGAAAGTTGTCATTGGCAAGTATACAAAGAAATGAAAGTTGTCATTGGCAAATCTACAAAGAAATGAGAATTGTCATTGACAAATCTACAGAGAAATGAAATTTGTCATTGGCAAGTCTACAGAGAAATGAAAGTTGTCATTGGTTGTCATTGGCAAGTCTACATAGAAATGAAAGTTGTCGTTGGCAAGTTTACAAAGAAATGCAAATTTTCTATGTAAAAACCTAATACATGGTTACGTTAGGAGAAACATTTTTTCCGTTTTCTTATAATTGAAGATACATGTATAAATAAATGTTTAAGTTGCTTTCTTTTTTGCTTTAAAACTGTTTTGACTGCGCATGCATTGAATACGAACTGGATGTGGATCTTTCACGTTGGATTTTACCTTATATAAAATATGATACGTCCAATGCTATTTATATATGTGAACAAATGTTAACCGTTTTAGCTAAAAACTTAGCTATGATCGTAATGTAGGCGTCAAACTTATTTCTATGTCCGCGCCTTTTGAGGCCTTTAGGCGGTTGGGGCCATACTAAAAGCCAAAAGTAACTGCTCGTAAAGCGGTTTGCTTGATTTACCTTCGTCTGGCCAAAATAGAATGTTCAGTCTACCATTATCAATTTTTAAGTACATTCATCAACCCAAAAAATGAAATATACAGTTGATGACACAATGAAAGCCAATTCGACAGATGCAAAGATAAAAATCAGGTAGTTTAACAAATTTTATAAATACAAAAACAGTGTAAACTATTCTTTCTACCAAACATTCCAGGACTCGAAAATAAATAAGAGCGTGTACTTTTGTAGCCATGAGCATTAAAGAAGCTTGCACCCTGATGCACTTCTTTACAGTGGTATTTTTAAAAAGTTGGTCTGATTTTAACGACCACAGCTACCAACGTAGATAACGGTTTTATCCCATGTGGTTTATATTTGATCTGATTCATTATCATGGTATTTGTACTTGTCTTTATTTCACATGTTCATCATATGTCTGCTTCCTATTTGCCTAGACACGAAAGCGGGGAACCAAACTTATATTGACCACGTGTTATTACAAGCAACGGGTAAAATTATTTCAAGAACATATCATGCCATTGATAAAAAAAAATTAGTATTAAAACACATACAATTTACCAACAATAATTGCAAAAAACTAAACGAAAAACATTGTTTCTTTTATTATGTCAAATAACAGGGCACAAATAAAACGAAAAGTGCATTCTAAAAAACCAAAAATCTTGCTAGAAAACTCTGACTTATCTAAATGGCACCAAAAATTATATTGATGTAAAGCCCCAATCAAAAAGCAAAGCCGATATGTTGGATGTACACTGCCTTGTCTACTTATATTTAGATGGTATAATCATGAATATAATAAAATATTTATCACTGGACGTTAAATATCATTTATTCAATCTATGCGTCAAGGACTCTACTAAATTCGTTTTCAAATAGAATTAGTAATGATACGAATGTTGAGTTGGTGGTTTTACGATTCCACTCGAAATAACATACATATATATGTTTGTTTCTCATTATGTTATGTATTCTGATTTTAAGTGTTGGGCGCCAGTATATTGTTAACTAAATTACATTCATGTAAGACAAAATCTCTTATTATAACTGACTCTTATTTTAATCATACATACCAACACTTGCCACAATCATCTTGGTAATTTGTGGCCCCTTTAATTTTCTAACATTTTTGATCTAGACAGATATCAACTCATCTTCATGATGAACTTATGTGTGACACTATTCTGTACGTTTTCTTAGCATACAAAGAAAAACAATACAGAAAAACTTGTTCCAGTCTAACGCATACCAATCTATTAGCATGATATGGAGCATAATTTATTTAATACTCTATCGATATACTTTCTGTTACAACAAATACTTATACATAGATTTGTTCTGCAAATGTGTTTGTTTGTTTGTATGAATGGGGTTAACGCCACTTCCATTAATATTTCAGTCATATCGCAGCGGTCAGTTTTACTGGTGGAGGAAGCCGAAGTACTCTGAGAGAACCACTGACCTAAGGCGGGTAACTGACAAACCATATCACAAGCAATGCGAGCTAAACGCAACCTATTTTCTGCAATTTTATGATTATCTAAAGGGAGATATTCGTAAAATAATAACTATAAAATAAAATTCCCAAATAAACAAATAAACTAAATTTAAAATAAAAATATTAATAAATATTTGAGCATTTTAAATGAACCTGTTCTAAAAACACAATGACGATCACGTCCTCCAAAAATCGATAAGTATTGTCTGCCGCTCAAACCACTCATCGACATTGGATCTGTACACATTTTTAAGAGGCAAACCGTTGTTTTTTAGCTTTCAACTCATTTTGTGCAACAACGGGCGAGATTCTATATTCGGTGATAGTTATGCCGTTTTTGTACCAACAGATTTAATAATAGAGTTGATTGTCCTCCCATACGTCAACGACGAAATATGATGCAATATTATTTTATTTTATAATATTATTAAATTAACATTTAAAAAATAAGAATCTCTACAATATGTTGTTGTATCAAATGTGTTCTTAATCACATTGTGTGAAGCACCAGAATTTATGTATACAAATAACTTGTAGCAGTTCATTGTTTTCAGACAAATTTGGTTAGTTAAACAGATGGTAATGACATTTGAAATTTTTATGGCTAATTTTGTGAGTGCAGACAACTTTTTAAAGGTCTTATATTTTTTTTAATCATTATCAAATATTCGTTTTCATCTGAGTGTTTGAGTTTTTTAACGTCCAGTAATGGTTTGCTTCTGTTTTATTTTGTTTAGCTTTTCTTCAATTATATCGGAGCGTTAATGATCTAGAAACCAATATCATGAAAATGGCAAGTTAATAAATGGGTTAACTTAATCATAAGCACAAACCTATTTGTTGATGGATCCGATTATTGTATTTTGATAATTGGAGGGGTTTTCTGTTCATTGGTTGTTTGTTTCACTATAGCCTATGAACTATGTCAGGCTTTTGTGGAGTATGCTTTTCGAGCTTTGTGAAAATATTTTTGTATTTCTGCCTTTGTATTTATTTTAATCAAAAGAAGAAAAAAATATCTTAAGTTTACTTTTTATTTTTTACGCTATGAAATTTACATGCTATTTTCTGCCCACTGGAATTTGCTACTGAGATTGTACATTTAGGGTCGGCCATCTTCGTTTTGGGAGGGGGCGGTCAAGTTTACCTAGATAAAGTAAATTAAAAAATTGCGTACATTTCTTTTGTTCGTACCTTCTCTTGCAATTCATACAAGAAAAATCACTTTTAAATTTCCTTTCAGTTGCGCCGCAAACCATTTTTCCATGTTATCTAATCCTAGTTTAATTACTTAAGAGAGAATGCCACTAACCATAAAGCTTTTTCACTAAAATGGTTGAAAGTGCTGAATATGAGAAACTTGTTTTTGTTTCCAATAAAAAATCAGATAGACCAACGGTAACATTTAAATCCAATTTTTCTCATGGTTGGTATCACTAGTAACCCGCTTTTGATCTGAAACGGCCACATCTTTCTGAACAGGTCTTGAAACTCTTAACTCAATATTTTAA
>JAULBM010069099.1:0-10117 GCA_032357055.1 Geukensia granosissima | reverse complement strand
TCACTTACAGCTTTCAATAGGATTTACCTCCAACTTATAAAGTGCAAAACATTTTTACATGTAAATATTTTGGTTAATTATAACTTCCATGTTGTCTCTGAATACCGTACATATGTAGTACATTTCAGTATGTTACCATTTATAGATGAATCATCTTACAATGATGGAAATTAACATTGTCGTATATACTGATTCATTTAATCAAAGAAATAGAATTTTAAAAGTCCCCTACAGATCCATGTCTATACCTAATTCCATCATGCTGATTAAATTTGTGTAACGGCAAAAACCTCTAAGACTATAAATGAATAGTCATAATGGAGGTTAATGAGCATGACTGTATGGTTAAAGTTCACAATTATCATCTGAGGAATTCCTAACATGATTATTTAACTGATCATTTATAGTGCTCCTGACTTGAGCTTTTCTATTTTCAAAAGATATTTATGGAACTTTGATCATTCATTTCAAGTACTAAAAGTTTAAATAGACCAAAGACACAGCAGTGGATGTAATAAATAAGTTTTATAGGCGTAAATAGGCATAGTAAGAGTGGTATGACCATGAGGGTAGCAGGGATATAATCATGTTGATAGTGAGAGTGGTAAGAGCATAATGGAATAGTGAAAGTGTTTTGACTATGATGGTAGTGACAGTGTAACATGAGCATAAAAGTAGTGAGAGTGTTATGAGCATAAAAGTAGTGACAGTGTTATAAGCATAAAAGTAGTGAGAATCATAAGAATGATAGGAGGGAGAGCGATATGAGCATAATGGTAGTGAGTGATAAGAGCATAATGGTAGTTAGAGTGTTATGAGCATAAAAGTAGTGAGAGTGGAATGAGCATAAAAGTAGTCAGCTTGTTATGAGCATAATGGTAGTGAGAGTGTTATGAGCATTAAAGTAGTGAGAGTGATATGAGCATAATGGTAGTGAGAGTGTCATGAGGATAAAAGTAGTGAGAATCATTACAGTGATAGTAGTGAGAGTGATATGAAGTTGATAGTGAGAGTGTTATGAGCACAAAAGTAGTGAGAATCATAAGAATGATAGCAGTGAGTGTGATAAGAGCAGAATGGTAGTGAGAGTGTTATGAGCATAATAGTAGTGGCAATGGCATAAGATCAAGTGAAGTGAGAGTGTGTGAGCATGATAATTGTGAGAGTAGTAGCCATAAAGGTAGTAAGAGTGAAATGGCAATGATGGTAGTGATAGTCACATAAGCCTGGTGGGAGTGATACAAGAACATTTTAAAGTGAGAGTAATGAGTGTTATGAGTATGGCAATAGTCAGTGTAATATGAGTGTGAATGTGAGTAATGACTATTGTTATCAATGTAAAAATAAGAGATGTGGCATGATTGCCACCCACCAAGTGACAGTAGAATTTAAACTTCACCAGGTCCCATTATGGCCTTCAATAATGAGCCAAGAGTCCATACCATAACGGAAGCTGTAAAAGGCCCAGAAATACAAATAGTGAAACTATAAATCAAACAAGACAATCGACCTAATCTAAAGCAAAATTATTATTATTATCCAGAAACTATAAATCAAACAAGACAATCGACCTAATCTAAAGCAAAATTATTATTATTATCCAGGTACTATACATTTCACCAGAAGTGAAGGCCAGACAAACTATTTTTTATAGTCCTTATATACCCTTTTTGGTTTATATCTATATTATATTGCCAAAAAAAGCTTTTTTAGAAAAGAATAAAACATATTCCTAATGTATTTTGAGATAAGATTGATGTATATTTAGACCTTGATAACTTTATTCTGCAATGAAAAACAAACATAAACAAATCTGCATCTTCCTCAACTTTCTTCTTAGAATGTAGCCAGAGAACCACTGAATTTTTCGTCAAACATCAATTTAACCATTAATCATGTTACAATGCAAGATTTAATTCAGTCAGATATGACTACAGCAGGGACAATCAGGACAAAAATTGATATTGTCAAGCACTCCAATATAATTTACCCCTTTATCACAAATAGCCTCATTAGACTAATAGTTCTCAGCAAACAGTAATGATTGGCTACTAATATACTAAACAAAATTAGAAAATTAATCTGGACACTTTCCTGATAGTAGGCTGAGATATTGGTTGCAATTCAAAAATAAACAAAATATAAGAATAGGAGATGTGGCATGAGTGTCCATGAGACAGCCATCCATCCACCAAATAAAAGTCTAAATTAAACTTCTACATGTCCCATTACCATCTTTAATAATGAACATTACGTAAGCTGAAAAAGCACCTCGGCCCACCCCACCCCCTAAAAAATATGAAACCACATGTATTCATAAAACATAACAATCAACCTAACCAATTGAAGAAATGGTGAACATATATCAATAAATGACTTTTCCATTTAAACAATGACAACTATTGGATTACAGGTTCTTGGCTTGGGACAGGCACTTCAAAACCAGTAAAACAATAAAAACTGTGAAATATTTATCAAAATATGATAGCTCTGGTTCTTTCAAATAAAGTAAAAATATAAAAATACTTTTGTTATAAATGATATCAATTATGATATATTGCTGGGAAGACTTTATAGTATAAATATTAGAGTATACTAAACAAAACAAACTTTGACTATCATCCTCAATGTTTATCCTGTACATGCAAGTTCCACTGCTTGAGGAAACTAAGCCACACAGTTACATTGCTGACATCAGAATTCATTAAACCTCAGTTAGACAAAATGACATTAAAAAAATATGCCTCACAATTTGATTAGACAACACCACAATGTTTCATTTCAAACATTAAAATAAAATACGAACACTGTTTGACAGAAGAATGTACACACCACTGATGAAATGAAATACACATCCCTGCTAGACTGCTGACATTTAATACAACACATATGCTTGCTGTTGGAATTAAATATATTTTTAAAATTTTTTGATGATATCAAAATAGAATTTGCTGAACTCTTAAAATCAGTTACATCAGAATAAATTAATCAATTGATTGATTGTTGCTTAACATCCAATAGCAAATATTTCTTGCATATTCAGGACAAGAGCATATTAATGATGTGTGCATGATATTTATTATGAATGAACCTTGCTTTGTACTAGACCCACACACTATGCTGGATTTTAACATGCTAGCTCAAGAAAGAAACAGTCCACAGGAAGACATGCCACTTTACCCAGACACATTATTCTGACTCTGGGCCAACAAGTTTTTGCTCTTACTCCTAAATGCTGTGTGCTGTTGTTAATGCTGATCATTTAAAAAAAATTGAACTCTAGTTGGCTCCGAGCAAATTAAACATGTACAGTTGTATATATTACATTAAATTAAGCAAAACTTGAAACAATGAAGTACTTATTACCACCATTACCTGTATTTCTCATTTCTGTAACATAAGAAAACAATAAATTTTGTTCATCTCCCTGTCTCAGAGCTGGTTCATATATCACAATAATTAAAACCTTAATTACTATCTTTTCTAGAATCTATCAGATAAAAAGCAATATTTTGAAACAATTAACTTTTACAAAGGAAGCCTTTTTTGTCTTCTACAATAAATAAGACCTTCAATGATCACAAAATTGATAAACAAGCTGATGAAAGTATGAACTCAATTTGATCTTATAACAAGATAATAAGGCAATAACCTTTATACCTCAAATATTGTGTGGTATAAAGACAAACCAATCAGACAATGGTGTAGTATAATTGTAAGACAAACCAGTCTGACAATGGTGTAGTATAATTGTAAGACAAACCAATCTGACAATGGTGTAGTATATCTGCAAGACAAACCACTCTGATAATGGTGTAGTAAAACTGTCAGACAAGCCACTCTGACAATGGTGTAGTATAACTGTAAGACAAACCACTTTGACAATGGTGTAGTATAACTGTACAACAAACCACTCTGAAAATGGTGTAGTATAACTGTAAGACAAACCACTCTGACAATGGTGTAGTATAACTGTAAGACAAACCACTATGACAATGGTGTAGTAAAACTGTAAGACAAACCACTCTGACAATGGTGTAGTATAACTGTAAGACAAACCACTCTGACAATGCTGTAGTATAATTGTTAGACAAACCACTCTGACAATGGTGTAGTAAAACCATCAGACAAACCACTCTGACAAGGGTGTAGTATAACTGTAAGACAAACCACTCTGACAAGGGTGTAGTATAATTGTAAGACAAACCACTCTGACAATGGTGTAGTAAAACTGTCAGACAAACCACTCTGACAATGCTGTAGTATAACTGTCAGGCATACCAGTCTGATAAGGGTGTAGTATAATTGAAAGAAAAACCGCTCTGACAATGGTGTAGTAAAACTGTCAGACAATCCACTCTGACAATGGTGAAGTATAACTGTAAGACAAACCACTCTGATAAGGGTGTGGTATAATTGTAAGAAAAACCGCTCTGACAATGGTGTAGTAAAACCGTCAGACAAACCACTCTGACAATGGTGTAGTATAACTGTAAGACAAACCACTCTGACAATGGTGTAGTATAACTGTAAGAAAAACCACTCTGACAGTGGTGTAGTATAACTGTACAACAAACCACTTTTTTTTTTAATCAGGACAAAATGAGGAAACTTTATAATGAACCTTTCATAGATACTTAATTTCAAGTTGCCAAGGAGTTAAAGGAGAAGATTTTTTAATGTATTCTTTCGTTTGCTCAAGACATAATGAGGAAACTTTATAAAGGACCATCCACATATGCCCACATCAGCATTTTAATGACCTTCCATAATTGCTTCTGGTTATATTTGGTTCCATTTGGACTAGTAGTTTCAGAGAAGATGAAAATTTAAAAGTTTACAGACAACCGATGCCAATTGATGACAAAAACTCATATAGCCATTGCCAGGTGAGCTTAAAAATGACCAATCATTCAGTGGATTTGTATTTATATAAAGTTCAACATGCCTAAAAAAATAATTTTGGTTTGCCTATTTGAATATGCATTTTTTAGAAATAAAATACCAAATTATTGTTATTTCTTTAATCATATAACCAGTACATTGAAAGAATGGGGTTTTTCATTTGTGAATATGCCTGTTTAATTCTGAGAGGGCTAGTACTAAGTGACTTTCTATTCAATTCTTTGTCAGCAATAACAAAAAGCAACTGCTCATGTGTAATCATGTAATATCTCCCTGATGTTGCAGTATTTTCCTATTTAAACAGCTGTGAATTTTAATATTGCTGAAGAACTGTTGTATAACTGTGAATTTAAATATCACTGATGTTGTGCTGAACAACAATTTCAGGACTAAAGACAATTTATATTGTCTAAATATGTTTTTATTTTATTTCATAATACATGTATTTTCATGCATTTAAGATGATCTAGAAGATTTCCCCATAAAATGCAAGAATAACCCTTGTTATAACTAGTGGCTCAAAAGGCTGAACATGTATTGCTCACCTAACATTAGGTCAATTAAAAAAAATTTAATGACCAATCATTGCCATGATTGTTGTTTCACTTTAGAAATGATCTTGCATAGACGCTTCCCTTCAAATATTGTTCCATTTGGCCAAGTAGTTTCAGAGGAGAACATTTTTTAAATGTATCAGCCAATCAGAATAATAATCATGCATGGAGGCCATGTTTTTTGTTCAATCAGGATGAAATGGGAAAACTTTATATAGGACCTTCCACAGATGTCCTTCATTAAATATAAATCCATTTGACCAAGTTTTTGAGGAGAGGTTTTTTATGTATCAGCCAATCAAAAACTAGAATTGTCCAATGTGGCCATGTTTTTTTTTCTGTATTTTGACAAAATGAGCAAGCTTTATAAAGGACATTCCTTAGATGCTTCACATTGGATTTTAATCCATTTGGCCAGTTTCAGGGGAGAAGTTTTTAATGTATCAGTCAACTGGAAACAAGAATCCTTCACTGCTGCCATGTTTTTTGTACAATTGTGACAAAAATGAGAAAAATTTTATAAAGGATCATCCATATAAGCTCCACGTAAAATATAAATCCATTTTGCCAAGCTGTTTAGAGGAGATTTGTTAATTTATCACCCAATCAAAAACCAGAATCCTCCATGATGGCCATGTTTTACAGGATAAAAGGAGAAAATTCATTACAGGGCCTTCCATAAATGCGTCTTCAGGAAAACAACCCTTAGGGTTGACAAATCCCTAAATAGAGGGCCATAATTGTATACTGTTCTTATGTAAGTCGACAATAAAATGTTCATCAATATCTGTGTTGATTCAAACTTTCACATTCAAGAACAATACATACTGCAATACTTATTAAAACCAGTTTTATCTTTAAAGGACAAGTGCAATAAGGGGATGAAATTGTGTAAATTTTTAAACATTTGTTGAGATTTCACTTTAGGAGTTTCTTTCAAGATTGCATAAAAGTTGAGATCCCTATGTGAGGGAAAAAAAAAGGCAATTTCAGTACTCTTGACATCATAATGGGTACAGTTATGTTGTCACCAATAAGCTTAAAATTGTGTGTTTCCTTTAAATAAGGTCAATTGAGCTTATTTAATAATGGTTTTTTGATCGGGAAATATCAAGTGCATGCGGGAACCAACTGGAAAATTTTACAGCTTATACATTTAAAAGAATTTTACCTCTCATATAAGTATTTACTTGGTTCTTGCATTTGCACTTAGTTTCCAAGTACAAAAAATGCTGTCAAATTTGAAAAAATTAGCCCATTCTTTGCAAAAAGACATATGTCTTATGTTCTACACTCAAAATCTCAAATATCCTGCATTTATATTTAAAAAATCAGCCTGTTCTGATCGATTATACAACTCAGACATATTTAAATTAAAAAATTTTGTGAATTCAAAAAATTTTATTTATTAGGCCAAAAAAGACCTACTCCTTTAATACTCCTTTAACACCAGTTCATTCAGCAGGTAGGAAAATAAGGGAATTTAACTTCATCTCAAACAAGTGTTATATTATATTCACTATAAGCAATCATGTTTTGAATGGGAAACATTACATCAATAAATATGATAATGGTTTGATATTAGACCTTTGCTGACACAAAATACTTCAAAAATCTTAGAGACAGAGCCAAGAAATTTATAACCAGAATGAAAATTATCTGTGGAAGTAGATCTATTACTCACCTAGAATCAAATATCATATCAACAAAATGCTTCATGAACTCCATACATTCCAACGTCAGTTCATCAGGCTGGCTATCCACACTGTATGATGATGTCCAGGAATTCTCAGAACCAATGGACTCTGATCTTTGCATTTGATAATCTCCGTATTCAGTTTCCGATGATTCCATACTTCCAGGAAAATAGTTAATGTCTGAACTATTCGTACTACTAACACTAGAGTATGGGGACCTCTTTTTGGGTGACAGATTTTCATTTTCATCAGGCTCTGTATCATCGTCAAATGATATAAGATCACCCATCACTGCTATTGTTTTCCTGGCCTGGGGAATGAGATCCTCTCCAACAGTATCTCTAGACTCTTCCACAGTTTCATCTTTCACTTCATCTTCATCTTCTGGGGGAGGAACAAAATCATCAAATAACATTTCATCAATGGTGCTTGACCTACGTTTCAATTTTGGTGGCTTTTTAACCTCATTTTGTTCATTTGATTTTTCATGGTCAGATGTTCCATTAACAATAACAGTTTGTTTGCGAGTAGGATCAACATCTGCATTGTTTATTTTTTTTATTCCGATACATGGTACATTAGAAGCATGGACCTCAGCTTTGATTTCATGATTTGTTGCATTAGGTTGCACTATATGATTAAGTGTTTTCTTCACATCAACAGAATTTGTTTTAAAATTTGTAAATTTGTCACTTTTTAGTGTCGGGGAATACAACGGCTCCTCAAAACTCATATTAACTGGTCTTCGATATATTTCCTTTTCAGCATTGTTATCAGAATTACCAGAAGAACTGTGTCTGGATTTTACTTGCTGTGTCTCTGGTTCAGAGTCATATAAGACATTCGTACCATAATTATAAGCATCAGCACTAGAAAATCGTGTTGTAGGGAGAGGGGGTGGATCATCACTGCTACAACTATCACTACTACTACTTGTCTTCATTACAGTCTCAAATTTGTTAGATAAATTATTAATCAATCCATTTTTCTTGGCCACCATTGAATTAAAAAATCGGCTTGTCCCTTCAGAAAAACTAGATGACAATGACTTTTCATCATCACTTCCTCCTTGGGATAATCTTCTCCGAACAAAATCCATTGTCAACAGTTTTTCATTACACTAAGCGTTGTCTTCTGTTTTAATGACAATCTTCTGTTGACTGCAATTCTCTGTGAAAATAAAACATAACTAGAATGTACAAAGTAGTAAATCAATTAAACTGATAACTAATTATTTCTGTTTATTGCACTGTCAACTTAAAGAAGCAACAGAGAAAACAAAATCAATGATGTAACTCAAACACATGAGAACACAAATACAGGGAGTAGATATAGATTTCACAGCTTTGTTCCTCACGGACGATTGGATCCAATTGATCAATTCTATAATGATCAGACTAATGGTACCATTTCAAATAGGTTCAACCAAGTATATATCTATTCATATAACTCATAATTATGAAAAAATCAACTTTGTCAATTACTGACATTAAACCAAAATTGATCAAGCCATTTCTTCAGCTGCAGGCCTAAGCCATTCAATCATCTTATAACTGATGAATTTCATCTAAGTACCAGCACTTTGCTCTCTAAAAACTATCTTTAGTTAGGTGACGAATGAGTTGACTGATATTTTTGGCTCAGATTTACCCTAAATTTACCATATTCTCAGACAAAAAATCCTGTTATTTGTTAATAGCAAAACAAAAAGAGAGAATTGTGATCATCTAAATAATTGTTTGCGAGTCTGTTGTGGTGTTTCTATGGAGACTGTGATGTATCCCTTCATATCAATGATTCTTATGTAAAACGAACAAAGGCTCCTGTGTCATAATTGGATAAGATGACAAATAAAGATGGATGTACAGACATGGACAATGATATTTTCAGATAATTTTTATAATCTTCTTTGAATTTCAATGACTGATCGTCAAATATTTTGTGCTTTTTCCATGTACAAAATTGATGCCTCAGCAGTATTTGAAACTGATAACATGGAAATATTAGCCTGACTTAAATATAGTAAAAGAATGAAAATAAAAATAAAAAACATACAGATTTAGGAAATACCAAAGGTTTACAGCACTGTAAATCCAATGTCCTTAAACTTCTATAACCAGAGAAGAATAAATTGTTACATATAATATTCTAAACAGAATAAGAATTCAAAAACAATCTCAGCAATCTCTAACTCAAAGCACATGTTCATAGATAAGTTAATTTTTATACTAGATAAATAGGGCCAAAATTTTTTTTTCTTTATTGATTTTTTTTTCTTTTGAAAACTAAGTTCAGAGCTATAATGTATAAAAAACAAATAAAAAATGATTTTTCTTGGAACCTGTTGTATTACCAAAAAATCCAATGGATAAAAAAAATTCATGATTCTTGCAGTAGCTACTCCCTAGCAAGACATTACTCTTTACCATGTATCACACTCATATCGGACCATTAAAACCTTATGAGAAAACAATGCAATATAAGATTTCAGGAATACTTAACCAGAAATTCTTTGAATAAGAAAAGGCCATTAAAATGTTGATACAATCCATTTGGTAGTTGTTATTTTAGGGAAATACATCTGGTTTAATAAAAGAACCATTAATATTACTGAAATGGGACTTAAGCAGACTTTTTACCTAAACAGTCAGTGAATTTATGAGTATATGTGTAAGGCAGTAATAAAACATTTCAAAATGAACAATAATTGAATTGTCAATCATTGTGTTGGATTTAACAAAATCAAGAATTGCAATTGTAGTTAGCTTTTGTTGATTATAAAGAAATAGTTGTAGGCACAGCCTATCGGTGAAGCGGAGTAGTCCAGATAATTATAACGTCTGCTGAGGGTTTTTTTTATTATTTTGATTTTTATAGATCCCTTATTGACTTCACGTCGGTAAAGCTTACATTACATATACAATTATTTCCATTCTAAAGCAATTGTCATTTCAAAGCTGC
>JAULBM010069078.1:0-10118 GCA_032357055.1 Geukensia granosissima | reverse complement strand
TACACCCCTGGATGGTAGGCTGCTGCGCATGTGTAGCCCCATGATGTTATTCCTACAACGCTCCACACTCCATTTTTGTAACATACCATTGGTCCACCAGAATCGCCCTGGAAACAGAAGATAAGACGTCCAGATTAGTTTTGTTTAACGATGATTTCTAGATGTTTCATGTTTCCTATTTGGCATATAACATTCGTGACATTATAATGTCTTACTAAAATTATCCGACGTTTCAAGGGCGACCTATCATTAACATAATATTTTTTTCACTTTTGAAATGCTGTGTTTATATTTAACACTTTGACACATTGCTTTTTTGATTGGCTTCACTCTGTTATGTTGTTGAATTTTGTTCACAGACATTTTAAACTCGCTCATGTTTATTTTTACAGCATTTCACTCAAGGTCTCTTAAATGCCTTTAAAGCTTCATTAGGCTCTTTTCGGAAAGACAATGGTTGGGTTGTTACGTAGGCTTAAAATAGGAAATTAGGTATGTAAGAGTTTGGGTAAAGAAGACCAGGAGTTAGGGAAGAGTCTTGTTTAAAAAGACCGCAAAAAATGAAATGGTAGTCCTTTCGGAGGCGTGAGAAGAAAGGAAAGGAACATGGATGTAGCATTCTACACTGTTTTTTACATTCTGTTGTAAATCTATGTAACCAGCAACGAGACATGTACATCGACAAACTTCTCGTTTGAAAACATTTAACTTATCAGTAGGGCCCCATCTAATTTATACCTAATATTTTTATCTGTCAATCTATGACTATAATTTTAAAATCTATTTGAAAGCACTTAATCAATCAACCTATAATTGTGAATGAAGACATCGCTATTATTAAAATATATTTTGCATCCCGACCTGGCAAACAACATAGCGGATTCAGCAAAACCTAACTTAACATAAGATCCAAAGATATGACGTGCTGGGTCATTTGAAAATAAATAAAGGTTAATTACTCCATTGATTGTAATCATATATATTCAGTATTTAAATAAAAAATATAGCAATTCAAACACGAGTTTAACATATTGGTGGTCTTTTGTTCAGTTGAAACACAACTGTGCTGTAAAGGTTCTTAAGTAATCATTTTTAAAACTGTACGGCATCCCTACTCCTGAACGACGCTGGACGCCATATCCGATGAGAGGCGTAAAATGTCTGGACAGAATCATCATTTTAAGTCCAAGTATGATGATTTGAAATGTCTGACTTTTCTAATCTCATTTTAGCAAATAAACTCACCAGCTTCATTTTCCATTGTTTAAACAAGCTGAAATGAACATTAACTTTCAGATTTTTAATGATGTTATTAGACAAAAATAGCAAGCGAAATGAAAAATCCCATTGGCTGTTGTACAACCCATGTTTGAAATATTACCTGGCAAGAATCGACACCGCCATATTTTCGTCCTGCACAGACCTCCGTGTCAGGTATTGGTCTATCCATTAAGTATGCACAAATTTCATTGGACAATAAAGGTACATCTGCTTTGTATAAACCGTGTGTACCATGGCCTCCTAAAACACAGTACATGTAGTATAATATTTAACGTTATCGTATAAAATTGAGGGGTCAACGACAAACCGAGGTGATCCGAAAGACCATGTAGTATGAACAATACAATGCATAAAAGCTGTTATAAAGAATCAGAAGTTAACTCAAGAAAAAAATAAAAATAAAATAACCAATATAATATTCATCGGAATCTTTAATCGTGTCGCTAATCATAAATCTAAAAAACATTGCTCTCAGTATGATCATATTCGGATAAGTGGACAACAAAAAATGCTTTCATAAAGTTATTTAGTGGTTTGTATTTAAACTATATTTAGGACACAAAGTTAAAATAAGCAAGGGGAGGTTTAAGCTATCTGAAAAACTGGTTTTACATAGCTATAGTATGTGTCTCTGTCAAGTCGAGATATCAAGCCCGTCAGTTTTTCATCAAGGCATGTATTTGCAATAGCAAATATTTATTTTAATTGTTTCTTTGTGCTTTTTCCCGTTGATGTATCTTTTAAGAGTCAAATGGTCATTTTCTTTTCATCAAAACAATAGGATAAAAATGTCTTACCATTATGGTTTGCACCCCAGCCTGTTATTGTACAAATCATATCATCAAAACTGGTACTGTTGTTTGGTAAACAGACAGGACGGACATACATATTATATGTAGGCACGGGGTGACCAAGTTTTAATAAAGCAATGTCATTTGTAAATGTATTCATATCAAAGTTACGATGTATGAACAAAGTATCCACTTTTTCTAAAATCTCAGTGCCTTCAACAAAGGCTCTGTCATGCTCTCCAACTACCACGGTAAACTCATACGGGTTCTTGCTTCTGTAAAAAAAATATACACACATGAAAGTGTCGTTTTGCAACGTTCACCATGGAAATTGACAATATACAATTAGGTGAAAAATGAAACTAAAATCAAGTAAAGCCAACATTTTTGTCCAAGAAAAAAATAATAATATAATTCGTTTTCTTAAAGTATTTAGACCATAGCTTATCTCGTGATTATTGAAAAACTCGAATGTTTTGGAAAAACCATACGTTTTAACATCAGATAGGATCAGGAATCTTTGGGGAATTTTATCACTTGATAGTAAGTCTCTTTTAATAAATGAAACAGGTTCACGGAAAATTTTCTACTCGGAAACATTATTTTCTAGAATCAATGAAGGAAATAATAATTCCCCCAAATTCCCCCAAATTGTTGAAAAAAACCAACATATTTTGGTCCACATACATAATTCTTTTTTTTCTGACCAGGGATAAGTATTTTGTATACAACAACAACAAACACTTTATTGCCAATTAGTACGCCATTCAGGGCAGTTCCAAAATGAGAAGACCAAAACGGGGAGAACAAGAAGTATGTATACATTGCAAAGCTAATATACTGATATATTTTTTTTGCAAGAACAGTGACCATATTAGATATTTACGTAGAGCTCCATAATGCCACCAAGTTAAAAATATAAATTAAATTAACAGAATGATATCGGGATACCTAATTCAAATACAAGTTTACCTATGTTGAATAAACTCAATACAAGTAATTTATAAATGAGAATCTTGGTAATATTTACAGGATATTATTTGGTATTCGAAGATACCAAAGAGGCAAACAGATATCGTTAAGTCGGAAGACAAACAAGACAATGGCCAACAAAAGACAAATGTAGAATACTCGACACTACACTGAAATCTAAAGCTGGACTTACACGATCCCTTCAAAAACCAGGATGAGTTCATGTTCCGTAAGTTTAAGCAACTCCTGCACCACTAGTGACATCCGTCGTGTTACTCAGCAGAAAAACCGATATATAGTCACAATCGATTATTTTATACTTGTACATATAACAAGGGATAATAATAATACAATGATACATGTTTGAAAACATGCATAGTTTGTCATTAGCCATTAAATTACCTTCTAGAAAACAGTTTTGTCAGTTAACTATTTATACATTCAAATACATAAAGATTCTCAGTGGATATCATCAAAATAAATAAAGATTGGTTTTTTAACAAGATTATGTTATAAACTTTTTTAAAATGTAAATTCTTGTATATAGTGTAGATACGGATACTATAATAGAAAGTGGATTTCGTGTCCATTGCCGATTTGCATAATTTGCAAAGTCTTCGATCGGGAGGAATATTTTTATATCTTCTCCTTTTCTTGAAACTTTGTAATATCTCTTTTTACTGAATGTTCACCAGTTTTGATAACTTTTGTTGCCAGATACATCTATTGTCATCAAATAATTCTATTGACCAGAATTGTTGTATTTCTCACGAAAACACAAAAGTAAATAATTTTAGCGTTCCTTTTAAACTGATCACCTTATACTCATCTTGTTTAAATCAAGAAAAACGAACGCGGCGAGTACAGCTTGACTAGTACAAATCATTAATTAGAGGCAATACATAATTATATTTTTCCCAGTATCAGATCAAAAAGTTTTTCAAAACAAAATCTCAGCCATCTTCACAACTTTCCCGAAAGTCATACAGGAACTTCAAACATTTGGTTTTATTTAACAATACCCAATTATTTGTTCTTTGATAATAAAAGTAAACAAATCGAAACAAGTGCTTGTACAAACAAGGCTGCTAACGTTATGTTTGAAACCTGTCAATCACAAGTGAAGCAGTAGAATGGTAGTTATTTTCGAGAGAAAGTGTTTTAATATGTCGAATAATCATGAGAGTTAATTGTCAGATACAATGATATAATGTGACTAATTATTTCACTCTGCATTTTTTTTAATCGTTTGTAGATTTAATTTCTCCCAATTCTATACCAAGGGTATGGTATATATTCAAGTATCAGTAATACGTTTGATCATTTGATAAAAAAGACAACGCCTGTCACTTTCCCTTTTTCTGAATATATTGAATGACAAATTGTGACGAAAACACTTTTTATGAGAGTTGGTGGAGAATCTCTGCCTAACAATTTATACAATCCATGATCATTTGAACAACTATTTGTATATGTATTTATATCCTAAAAATTCATTAATTCCCTTCAATAACTGCAATAATTGCAATATTTCTTAATACATTTAATACAGATAGCATTTAAAAAGATATTTGTACATGTTCGTATTTTTACAGAACCGTTAGTGAATAAAATGATTTAAACTGATCATTTGTACAATTATATCTATATGTATTTTCATTCGTATTGTTTAATATAATGTTAAATTCTTTCATCGCATGAGTAACTGTCAATACCTCATTGAAATTTATCATAATACAGGTAGAATTTAAAAAACAAATATTTGTACATGGTGGTATTTTTTAATTTTTGTTTACAGAAACCGTAAGTAAATAATATGCTACAAAATTTTACATGCATATAGTTTTTTTTTAAACACACACTTTTTGTCTTCCATTTGTTTGTTTCTTTTTCTTTTAAAACTTCGTTTCGACGATCATCATGCCCTGGCTATTGTACAATTTGATCGTTTAAATATAGTTAAAGGGCATGATGCCCTTGTTATATTGTTAAAAACCAAATCAAATATCATAGACATGACTTGATCATATTATTTTAATTTGATTTTAGTAGTCTTAAATCCGACTTAACCACCTACACAACCGATCTGTTTGTATGTGATTGAATTTCACATTTTTCCATAGATTGGCTATACTATTTCTACATTAATGCCATTCAAAATTTTGAAATAAAAATTACTGGTCAAGGTACTATCAATATAAGTTATACGCAAAACCAAGGCCCGATATTACAATTTATTTGGTCGACTCGTTTGTATTTAAATGTCTGATGACCTGGTTTGACCGCTGATAAAATTAGTCGACACCTTACCTATAAACCATCATTACATCAGACTAATTAACTAAAATGCTTTCCAGTAAAAACTAGCAAAGTAAAACTGGTTTTTTTATTATTAATAATATCATTTAAGCTTAAAAAGTATTAAATAATGAGAAAATATAACAGAAAAATGTTCTCTCAGATGATTAATTGAAAGGGTTTCCAACCATATATATATTAAAACATTTTTAATTTTCTACAATATTTGAGGAAGATATGGATTTATTATCCCTAAATGGGGCAATGCGTTGTCGGCAACTCCTCCTAAACGACTTGCAGGATGTTGATTAAACTTGGTGGATTGTTAGATTACATTATAAAAATAGGAGATGTGGCATGATTGTCAATGAGACAGAAACCCACCAAGTAACAGTAGAATTTTAACTTAAAATTATGGCCTTCAACAGTGAACCAGAGTCCATACCATAACAGAAGCTGTAAAAGGCCCCGAAATGCAAATAGTGAAACTATACATAAAACACGACAAGTTGTCTTTCCGGCACTTTCTACTTTATAATTTGAAAACATGATTTAAAATTAGACGTGAAAGATGGTATAATCTAATAAACTAAAAATGAAAACAAACTAAACTAGCTATTAAATCTACTTGGAGCGACGAGTGAATTGTAGCTGTGTACTAGAAATTCAATTTTGTACTGACAAAAGTAAGATATACTCAACAAAATGGAGTACATATCAAAATGTATACTGCATACTACATATTCACATTTTGTCGTACAAAGTGATCTTGGACTGGACAAAGTTCCTTTTGTCACGAAAAAATTCACTTTTGTGTAACATAATTTAATATTGTTACCTTATCAGAAATCTGGGTAACAAAATTCAAATCGCCTAGTTTGTTTTCTGAATTAATTTGAATACAAAGCTGAGAAATATTATGAAAAAATAAGATTTTGTAAAAAAAAAATCCATTTTGTGTTTACAAAATTGACTTTTGTCAGAACAAAATGACTTCACTTCTTATAACCGTAATTTTGTCATACAAAATTATTTTTCAGTGTGAAAAGGTGATTTTTGTCATGACAGAATTAATTTTTGTCAGAACAGTATGTTTGACAAAGACGGAGTCTACTTTGTAACGGCAAAACTGAGTTTTGTTGAGACAAAATTGAACTTCTTTTACTCAAAAACATAATTAACCTTAATCCTGACTAAGGACATAAGTGAATTCTGTATGGACAAACATGAATTTTGTTAGACAAACGTGACGGACAGAAACGATTTTGTTTTTAGACAAAAGTAAGTTTTTATGGACAAAAGTGAATTTGGTATGGACAAAACGTGAATTTTGATACATAAAAATGAATTGTGTGGTCATATATAAATCTATGGCTATATTCTCTCTCACATTTTTTTACACAAAATTAATTTTGATGACAAAAGGATCAGGTCCCAATCGGCACTCCGAGGCGCCGAGTTGGACTCTTGTAGGTTTGTATTCGAAATTCAATTTATTACAGACAATAGTGAGTTTTGCTCAACAAAATTGACTTTTGTGATACGAAATTGAATTTTGTTTTACTTCTAACAAAACTGAATTTTGTTTTCACAAAATTGGCTATTGTTTTTTTTTTAATTTTTATATTAGACAAAAAGTCAATTTTCAATGAAAATGATTTTTTATGTGCATACCTATTTGACGAAATTGAATTTTGTCTACAAAATTGAATTTTATCATTACAATATTGAAGTTTTCGTAAAACAAGTCTGTATAATATAGTTTTGACGACAAAAATCATTAATTTATTACAGAATTAAAATTTGCGTACAAAAATTAATTTTGATTACTAAAGGATCAAGTCCCAATCAGCTCCCCCTAACTACGTCAACTTTGATTAAATTTACTTTAAAAACGTCCTTTTGAATGCTTCACCACAACGTCATTTTAGTAACCAATCTCATGACGATTCGTTCCTTTTTCAGGTTCAAATGCAATTAACTACAATACTTTAACAAGAGATTTGGAAACCATACACAATTATAGACATGATAAGTGCATTAGTCTGATCATTAATGAATTATCCGTTTGTAAGTATTATTAAGGCGGAATTACAGTATTACTTGTGGAAAATAAACTGCAACTCCTCCATGAGTTTTCTATCTCTATTGATAAAGGTGTTTAATCTCCTCCAGGTAATCCTTGTGCAGGGAGGTCACAAAACAATGGGAATTGCTCATTTAATACTAAAAAACTCCGAAATCGAAGGATTTGCCATTGTTGATAAGATACAAATTTATGCCTTTTGAAGAAAAAATACAATGTACCTATTATATTAAACTAAAAAATAGCGTTTAACTTTGGGAGATTTAACGCGTCAAGTTCAGGTATCAAAACTGAAAATCCATAGGAGCTGTAGCTTCCTTTTTACAAGAAGAACCGATATTTCCAGCATAAAATCAGATAAATTGAAACAAGTTCTTAATATAGTGCTCTCTTTTACCAAACAGATTGTTGACAAGATAGAAAAACAACCATTGTAGGGGCATTTACAAAATATGTCAAATGTTTAAAATTTAATGAATATTTAGTTAATTATATGTTTTTAATGTTTCATAAAAATTTTGCTCAGCAAAACTTGTTAAAGATATCAAACCTGCATGAACACAGCCTTTGAACCATGTTTTCATATTAGCGTTAATTCTGCTTTTATTTCCAAGAACATTCACAACCAAACGCAGTTTTACGCTATTGTTTTAAATCATCCTATTTTCATTTAAGCACCATACCGTTTTGTTCTTAAAGTTCATTTTTTCTTTGACCACTTGTTGGAGCAGGGTTGGGTCCCCACTATTCCAGTATAAACCCACCACGTGTCTCAAGTCCCTGTCCCAAATACCAACTTACCAATGTTGAATAAATATGGAAAATTTGGGGTGTGCTATATGAACATTTCCAGGAGTAACCTCTCATCCGTAGTATTTGAACCAAAACATATAGGGAGGCAATGATCCAAAAATAGCAAAAGAAAGCTGTTCTTGGAGCGCAGTTTCTCTTACATTTAACCCAAATCAATTTATTTTCATAATTATTATCACATTTTGTCTTGAAAAAATAACAAAAAATCGATAAAATTACTCTAACAAAAATCTTGCTGTTTAATTAAATATACATATGTTCTTAACCTAAAGGTTTGATGGCGTAAACATTCAAAGTTTGATTCTTTTCAGAAAAAAATCGTTTTTTGTTTAAATAAAGATATATTTAATATAACCGTATATAAACTTCATTGCCAACATACACGAACTAAACGTAAAATTGGTATAAGAGTAAAACAGATCAAGGAAAAAGTGGCCATACCTTTTTGATCATATTATTTCATCTCTTTCTAAAGTTTTAAAGACACGCCAGTATGACGTTTGTACTCAGTACAAGACAGAGATGTCCAGTTACTTTTCTACTGATCACATAAACTGCCTACCTCCAGGTAATATATTGCAAAAGTCAAGGTTTTCCATCATTCGTTGTTACAATGCCGCAAAGCATATGTTGGTAAAAGTTTCAACTGTTTGTTTTTAAAACACTTTTCTTATGCACAATTGAAAACTAAGTATCTTATATCTAGCCAGCGATTCGAGAGACAACCATCTAACACTACGATGTGTCTCTTCTTCGATAATTATTTGTGCCTTTTATGGTAATTTTCATGATAACCTACCTACCTGAGTGCTACCTGTAGATGTTTGTGATTTACACATTTGGGAAAGCTGTCTCATAGACAATCAATTTTTGCTTTACAAATAACGAGTGATATCTGACTTTGTGATTACACGAGTTTCATCTAGTCACTCGATTGACGCCTTAATAAAAAAAACACCCAAAATAAACCAAGCCAATGGATCTTTTCTTTTGTATATCATAAATTCACATTTAGAAAAAAGAAATCCAGTGAAATTATTCTAAATTAAAAAAAATCATTAAGCCTCTAAAGTAGAAGTGAGATGCTGCGGCAGCGCAGCCTGATTCCATCGCAGCACGTTGGACAAGGGAAAGTTGAACAAGTGAACATTCATGTAATAGGTGTAGTCAAAATTTATTTGGTAATTGTTAAATACAAATGCTTTGAGTAACTTTTGTTTCATTTGTAATTATGAATCATTCAGAATGGCAACAAAAACTCATCAAAATCAGACGAGAAATTAAAAAGTTTACAAAATTGAGGCATTTGATAATTTAACACTGTTTATCTCAATAACGGTAAGAGATGGGTCATGGTGCAAGTAGCTCATTAACTTGGTTGAGTCATGCATGACAAAAACACAGAATACAGCATTAAAATCAGACATTAAAAACCCAATTCAGTCAATAGACTGAAAAAGTTTGCATTAGATCATAAAAAAAACGTGCAGAAACCAACCTGTCCACAGACGCCAAATTCGATGACAGCACCATACTTTATTACAACCGCAATGTTTGCGGTTGTTAGGAAATAAATGCAGCAAAGTGTACATAATTGTATGCTTTTTTCTCACAATAATGTTTCTTTTTCAATATTCATTGCTGGTTTGAAAATATTTAATTTTTAAGTTGATACGCAGATCTTTACAGTTGACTGTGTGGCTTGACAACCGAAGTTTCAGTGACTGAACTAAATTTTGTAGCCTAGCATTTTTTTTAAAACTAAACATGTAAGAACCATGCATCTAAATTTTTCCCTTCTGTTTACCTTAAGGATTCATTTTATTGTCAAAGTAACTTGTAAAGTAACACCATACTGGCCCAAATATCTACATGTA